>SNQJ01S0051436.1:4518-23319 GCA_010110895.2 Picea sitchensis | reverse complement strand
TTCAAATCTTACTTCTCGTCTATCCAAAGTGAACCTTTTTCTGTATGTTGATCTATTTATTAGTCAACCCACAGAGACTCCCTATACCACTAATCTCCTTCTACTCCTCTTTGCATCCTCACTTGTTAGAACCCTTTTCCTTCTCGTCCTTCGAGAGACCTCTCTTACCGAGTTCTCCAAAAGTACACAAAGTCTGAGAAAACTTCTCACAGAACTTGGAACCCTGAGGTTCTACCAAAGTTCATTTAATGACTGGAATCTCATATGCAGAGATTCTGCCAAGTCCTCCTCTGTCAGGGCTTATTTTCACACTGTAGAGATACACATAACTACAATCATTCACCTAGAATTATCTAAACATTTACATACAGAATGTAAAGAATCATTTCACACCCAATATCATGAATTTCTTTTTCAATTAACAATAGGATTGAACATGTCCTCTCGAGAGCTCTCACCCTCTCTGGTTTCTCTCTATCCCTCTATTCATATATCTCTCGATACTCTCTCCAATTCAGTTACAAAACAGTGCCTCTTCAGCTTCCACTAACTTCCTATCTAACTGAACCCTACAAATCTGCACACGAACCCAGATTCAGGTCACAACTTCTATTTTTTTGAAAACACTCAGTTATGACTCACTCACTCTTAACTATAATCTTGCAACTAACCTCTTGAGTCATTCCCTTTCTTTAGGGATCCGTTACATTAACTCAAACCTCATTGACACCTACCACTAAGTATATATTATATCTATACTTATTAAGAAACAAAATGATTTATACATGAGATCTTTGTTTACAAAGGCCCCTCCTTGGGCTAATGTCTAGACCTAAAGGTTTGATTAACATTTAACACTTGACCATTAGAGCTAGTGCTCAAGCATCAGACTCCCAAGGTAAAAGAATAACATGATCTTCTGATCATGAATCTTCAATCTTCATCCTTCCTCCAGCTGCAATCTTCTAGGCTTCCAAACTTTGTACTGTAGAGCTCCACTGCCTTCACTTTCTCTGTTCTTCACTTTACAATCATTTCTGTAGTAGATTACTTGCTTAATTTTGTTGTAGCTTTCCTTAGGCATTTGCATTAGGTTCCATAATTCAGCTATGGCTTTCTCCAATTCAGTTTTCTGCTGTAAGCTAATCTTATCTTCATTACTTTTCCATAGCATTCTGCTGCACTTTATCCGTTCATCACTAAATTGTTGATTTCATTTTCCAGCTTTCCTTGCTTCAACCTCTGCTGCAAATAATGTTGTAGATATTGCTCTTGATACTGCTTCCACCCTTACTTCATGTATGCTTTGATAATCATCTCCCTCTGCAATATCCTTCTCATTTTCTCTTCCTGCAAATTTACTTTCAAAAAGTAGTTTGTCTTTCAATTTTCTATTTACAGCAACATAATCAATCAATCTTTCCTGCATACTAATTATGACATCATAGAATTGTGAACAATTATCTATTCTTGTCTCTCTTACAACATGAGACATTTCTCCTTCATCAACTACAACTTCTTCTTCTTGCTCAAATACTTTCAGCCAGTATTTCAAACATTCATTCTCTTCAAACCATTCATCAGTATGCTGCCTTTCAGGGTCAGCACAACTCTTCTCTGCCTCCGTCAAAATAGAATTCTGATTTTCTACTTCCGTGGCAGTCCCAAATGTCTTTTCAACGGTATTCTCTTGGCTATTTAAGTAAACCAATTGTTCCATGTTCCCAACATCAACAGGTTCTTTCATACGAGACATGATTGTCTCATCTTCCTCAGGGATGTTTCCCTTATTAAGTAAGAAATCTATGAATTTCTTTTGCTGCAACAACTCCTCTTGGTATTCATCAGAAAGACTCTCTTCATCATACTTTATTTGACAATCTTCCACTTCATTTAAGACAACTCCAAGAGATGGATTGCCTTTTGCAACTCCTGCAGACACACTTAAATTGTCAATTTCAAAACTACAAGACCCAATGGTCTCATTTGATGGTCAAATCATCAAATCTTTCTTTGGCTACTCCAAGTCTTGTATAGGACTCAGAAAATCCTCATTGTCTTTCTCCTCAGCTTTCTCAAGCATAACATATGAATGCTTGCTATTCTCCTCTTTCAGTTCTTGCTCATCATCATATGCCAAGCCCTCCTTGTTTTCATCTTTCACAATAGGTTGGAAACCATTAGTTTCACTCGACTATGTATGTGCATGTACATGAGACCCAACTGTCCCTTTTTCTTCCAAAACAGAGTTCAGATTCCATTTAACTTCCTCCTTCTGTATGACAACATCAGCAAATTGTCCCCCTTCATTCATTGTACCTGCAGACATACACAAAATATCAGATTTAAAACATTGAGACCTCTTGGCCTCACTTGAAGTTTTAGTCTTCAAGTCTTCTCCCAGATACTCACTTGCCTTGAGCATCTCATCCTCCCATTGAGCATTTCTCAATTGCTCTTTTAACTTCTGTAGCTTATGCCACTTCAACTTTATTCTCATGAGGAAACCACATTTTTGGTCTTCTTCCTCCTTCTGTAACAACTCCATCAATACTCCTAGACGAACTTCTATCTCAACCTTCTCCCTCTCATAATCTTCATCAGTCATTCTTCTATATATGCCATTTTCCTTGGCATCTTCTGTCTTCCTTTTTTGGCTGCCTTCTAAACCTATTCTATGACTCTTGATAGTAATATTCTTGAGTTTTCTTTCACTCTTCTATGAGCTGCACTCACAACTCATCTACTCTTGAGAACACAACTGTCCTCTTGTATTTCACCATCAGTTGAAATACTAGGTTCTTGGCCACACTTCACTTCCACTCAGAAGCCTTTACCCGTTTCCTTCATCATTGCCTTCAAAGACTATGAATTCTTACTGAGATGCCTCTCTAATTACTATTATGTCCATATCAATGATATTAAAAACAAAGACCATTCCCAAGCTTTCAAAAGCTTGCTGCTGCCATATTTCTATGGCCACTCCCACACTTATGTTCAGCTTCAATCTCTTGACTGAACTTTGCCTTCTCCTTCCTTTTCATGCATACACTCCTCCCAAAGTAGATATATCTGTCAGAGACCTCACTGTTCAAGCTACAAGCCTCTTATAATCTTATATGCAAAGCTACTTAACTCATAAATCTCCTCTACAGACTGCTTGTTTGCCTTCTAGCCTTCTCAAGAACATTCCTACTCTGATACCAATTGATGACAGGCTCCTCGCTAAAGATTGTCTTACATGAGGATCATTCCTAGTATGCTAGATTATTTTCACACTCTTTTAGGTTACAAATCCTCTAACCAAGTAGAAAGAAGACACTATTGACATTCTCTAACCCTCACTCTTCCACCAATGTTGGCTTGGCCCTAATACTTAACCTTTCAAGCACCTAAACTCTCGACACTCCCCATTATATGAAGACCTCTTTTCAAATCATGCACCATCATCACTTAAGCGCGTGGTTACCATCCACAAGACTCTCCCCTATGCCTCGAGGGCTATCACTCTCAACTCAACAACAACATGGAAAAGGTGCTTATCCTAGGCACTTTCACACACTATGTGACTTCAACACATATCCCTTGGCTCTCAACTCTTGCATTTGTCAGTCATAAATTCCACATCGGCATTGGCACTCCTTGTCAAACTCTTGACCATCCTTCCATCGCTTTCCACCATTCGATCAATCCAGGAACGCACAGGAAGTGTCCATTTTCAACATTGAATCATTATACCAATACACAACAACCACACGATTTATGTTTATAATTCATTCAGTTGCTTCTATGCACCATACTCAAACACTCTGCATCCTAACAATAGAAACGACAGAGTTCCTACAACCATATTTTCATTGGCTTTAACACGATATTCTCATCGATTCAAAGATCATCGTTTGATTCAAGTACTAATTCTCATCTATCCAAATATGCCCAGTCACATTGACTTGGCCTTTCATATATTTGTCTGTGACTTGCGTTTCACACTTAGTGAACTCTACGTCCAAGACAATAATCCCTTGTCCATCGTTTCCAAAACTTAGACCCGATGCTTTACCTTCACCTTTGAACTGTACATAGGTCATTCCTCTTCTCTCTGAGGGTTACCTCCAAGTTCTAGGGCTTCTGGAAATGCTCAGTCACCTATAGGTTCCCGCACCAGCACTCATTGCCTTCTCGTGGTTTCAAATCTTACTTCTTGTCTATCCAAATTGTACCATTTTTTGTATGTCGATCTATTTCTTAGTTGACCCACAGAGACTCCCTATACCACTAATCTCCTTCTACTCCTCTTTGCATCCTCACTTGTTAGAACCCTTTTCCTTCTTGTCCTTCGAGAGACCTCTCTTACTGAGTTCTCCAAAAGTACACAAAGTCTGAGAAAACTTCTCACGGAACTTGGAACCCTGAGGTTCTACCCAAGTTCATTTAATGAATGGAATCTCATATGCAGAGATTATGCCCAATCCTCCTCTGTCAGGGCTTATTTTCACACTGTAACTATACACATAACTACATTCATTTACCTAGAATTATCTAAACATTTACATACAGAATGTAAAGAATCATTACACACCCAATATCATGAATTTATTTTTCCATTAGCAATAAGACTGTACATGTCTTCTCGAGAGCTCTCACCCTCTCCCGTTTCTCTCTGTCCCTCTATTCCTATATCTCTCGAGACTCTCTCCAATTCAGTTACAAAACAATGCCTCGTTTACTTCCACTAACTTCCTGTCTAACTGAACCCTACAAATCTGCACATGAACCCAGATTCAAGACACAACTTCTATTTTTTTGAAAACACTCACTTATGACTCACTCACTCTTAGTTATAATCTTGCAACTAACCTCTCGATTCATTCCCTTTATTTAGGGATATGTTACATTAACTCAAACCTCATTGACACCTACCACTAAGCATATATTCTATCTATACTTATTAAGAAATAAAATGCTTTACAGATGAGATTTTGTTTTACAAAGGCCCCTCCTTGGGTTGATGTCTAGACCTAAAGGTCTGATTAACATTTAACACTTGACCATGAGAGCTAGTGCTCCTGCACCAATACGTATCAAATATGGATTCATATCTAGAAGTGATACAGCATGTGTCTGTAGAGCCATCTCAACTTTACGTAAATTATTGTGTATGCGGGGGGGGTATTTGATGCATTTTATTGGAATATACACTGCACAGATTTATTCTCTGATATTTTGTAAATTTTAACTGGACCGTTTCAATGTTTTTGTTCTAATGCAGCAGGTTCGTATATATAAAAGATATTTTGCTTTCTTCTTATGGTGAAAGAATTGATATCAAGTCACCAGATACTCCAAGGTTTATGTTTCTTTTCTCAGAATTAAGTGAAGTTAATTTATTTTGGTCTGCCTTCTCACCAGGTGTTCTTGCGCTATGTGGAATGAATGATTAACAAGGCAAGCATGTTATGCTTTGTTCTTGTAATGAAAATAGTGTGTGCCTTTATGACTTGCCATCGTACGTACACCTACTCTCAAGTTCATGCTATTGGTTATTCTGCATACTTCAAAGTATTCTTTGAAGCTTTCGTAGATGCAAATTCCTAGTCAACTGTATCATGTTATGCATGAATGTTCTCATTAACATTTACAGGTTGTGTCTCAAGTTTAGAGAACGAGGTAGAGTATTCTCAAGAAACGAGGTGCGAGCATTTTAGATTGGACCTGGTGGATTATTTTTCACTGGTGATGGAAAGGGTGAAGTTAAAGTATGGAAATGGGATACCCAGACACTGTGAGAGGCCGAAACAACCTTTAAAATTTTGGTTGTAATCAGCGACGGCCTCCAGTTGAAATTCTACTGCGGTCACCCCTTCATGTAAAAGTGACCCTCGCTCATGTATCCCACTAGTGCATCTCCTCGTGTACTCTTCTCTCTCAACATTCTCTAAATAAAACCACTCTGCTATGATCCTATTGGTCAATGGAATACTCTCACATCAACAGTGTTATCTTTAGGTGGCCCCAGGGACAAGTTCATGCCCTTCTTATCGCTAATCAAATGATTTTTGATGAAACACATGCAAGTCTCCTTCCTTCCTCTTGTAATCATATGTATCTTGTTTTGATTTATCAAGTAAAATATGGGTAATGATATTGCTACATTTTATAGCCCTGCTGATTTTTTTGACTTTCCATTCCATAGGATGGCACTATTTTGGCATGGAATTTTAACTCTGCAGCCAATACCATTGAGCCTGCAGCTTCCCTTGCAAGCCATACACTTCCTGTTGTCTCACTAGTCTCGGGGTAGATAGACTTTACTTTGCTTCCGTGGACCACAAAATAAGAGTAATGTTTTTTCTTCTTGTCTGCTACCTTTATTTGTTTACAGAATAAGATAAAAAAAATTCCCTTCAACTTGTTCAGTTTAGAAATAATAGTACCATGAATAAATATGGTCTTCCTTGCAAGCTTTGATGTTTTCTAGAAAAGGAAGTTTGTCTCTGATTTCAGATTATTTTATATTTGACATTGTGTAAACACAAGTATTTCTTCTATCTTAGATTCAGTCATTATAGATTGTGCATATGCATCAAAAGGAAACAGAAAATGCCTTAAGGAAAGAAAGACATCAGTCCTCAAATGCAATTTTATTCAAGAACATCAATCCCTCTAGACATCCATCCCTTGTGGAGGAAGTGTATCCTCCACTCCTTCCTTGAAAACTTCTACCAGAAGACCCTGGATCCCCTGCATAGCCAGGCTTATACAACTTATCTGCATTCTGGTCATACTCACTGTAAATGTGATGCATATGGATAACAGAGAAAGATGCCTTCAAATATCGAGCATTTTGTAAACAACCATGAAGGGAGATGCTCCTTTGGGCTCTAGAGCTCCTCATACACACAATGACCCACTGTGAATCAACATGTCTATTCGTCTTCCTAATATCGTTATCCCTTGCAGTTTTCATCATGGTTGAAACAACCTTGACCTTAGCCTGAAGCCTGATTGTTAGTCCTAGATCCATCTCCACATTTGAAAGATAATGTGAGATGGAGAGAAAATGAGAAGTTCACTAGTGCTACAGGAAGTTTCTTGATCCGAAATCGGATTCAAAAGACTGTCAGGGCATGAAAAATGCTCAAAAATGAAAGTGCTCGGAATCCGACAAAACCAACACCATTGCGTCTGGCTCGTCTTCCTGATTCCGGTGGTATAATTTTTATGTCAAACGGAGTCCGTATGAAGAAGATATTGCATTCTGTCCGCCGAGCCAAACAGGCAAAAATTTGGGATGCTGACTGTACCTGTCCGTACAGTGACACGTGTCAGTTCGTACAGCTGACGTGGCATGTCCGTACAGCTGACGTGGCGTAACTAGGATGCGACACATGGAAGCATTGGAGGACAACACGTGGCAGCATCAAGAGAGTACACGTGGCGGCTTCCGTCCAGGACACGTGGCAGCATCAGGAGACGGCACGTGGCAGGTCCGTACAGGACACGTGGCAGCCTCAGGCAGTGACACGTGTCAAGCTGATTTGGCACTTTTGGCACACGGTTGGGCCAATCCGAAGGTGACACATGTCACCACTAGAAGGGTGACACGTGGCATGGATGATGTCAGCGGATGACGTGGCTCGAGTGACGTGGCAGTGCTGACTGGACGTACGGAAGTGACGTGGCGCTGACGTGGCAGTGATGACTGGATGTACAGAAGTCGACGCGGCAGAGGACGTGGACCAATGGGCGGCTGACACGTGTCAGGTTGTGATTGGTTTTAAAAGCACCACGTGGCCCAGTGATGGGTTGCCACGTGGCGCCGTATTATTGGTCGTTGGTTTATTATATAAAATTTGTTTTGGCTCGGCCGAGGGGTCGAACCCGTGACCTCCCGAGAGCGAACGGTTTAACGGAATGGGCTAGCCACTTGGCCGACAGGTGGTGCTTGTTATTTAAACAGCAGATTTTATATTTATGTTGAAAGTATGTTGAATACGGCGGGGGGTCGGGGCGGGGCTCAGCCCCGACCCCCGGTTCTTTGCGTTACATATGACCACAGCGGCGTTTGTGGGAGGTTATGTAAACAACGCGATTAAACATTTTACGGTTTAACATTTAACCAAGAAGTTATATTAATATAATCGTTACCGTATATGTGTGCGGTTATGTTTTAACGGTTATGCCATGTGACCGCGCGTTCAACCACCTTTTATGTGCGTGGGGGGGGCTTTAAACATATAGCCCGTGGTTTCAACCACCATGTGCCCGAAGTTTGGTGCTTATAGGCCAGCGCTTAGCCTTTGGCTAGCGCTGGGCCATATTATTAAGCCATATGACCAAGGACTGGGGTGCACGTTAGGCCAAAGAGGGCTAGCGCCAAATATAACTATATGATATAGTTATAAGTGGGTTATTCAACCACTTTAATTATTTTAATGTAATTAATCCATTTTTAAGGGTTATTGGGCTTTTTTAGAGCCTAATTCTTGGGAGGAAGTTGGGGAGGAGAAACCAATTTTCCCATTATTTAACCAAGGCCATGTTGAGGCCATTTGGTCAGATTTGGAGAGCTTTTGGACGGTTTTGGAGAGCAAAGATGTTGAGGCAAAGTCAGGTCTAAGCCAGTTTGAGGCAAGGAAGCTATTGAGGTAGAGATGCTGTCGGACGATTTCTGAGAGCTCGGGACATCCGTTTCAGGTGCCGTAAGTTGTACAAGATTCTAGAGATCATGGCGAACACGAACAGATCATTCTAGAAGCCAATCGGCATTGTAAAGATGTACTAATAAGATTTTGAAAAAAAATCAAGAAGCCTCCCTCACAAAGAAAAGGCCCGGAGACGTAGGCAAAGTTGTCGAACTCCGTTATCAAACTTGTACATTATGGTTTGCTGCTTTTCATTGCATTTCAGATTCGCATATATGTCTATGGCTGTATAATTCCTTTTATTTTCTCGCTCTTTCGTTAAGTTTCCCAATGGTTAATAAATGCATGCAAATAAAACTCAACCATAGTCATTCGAAAAATCCTGACGGATCATTTCTATGTCTGGAGGATCATTCCTTTTTTCTCTTCCCTTGCTTCTTAGGTTTTTCAATGCCGAGATAGAACCCTCTTAGTCTATAGAATGAAACTAGAGGAGAGATGTTAATGTACTATTGTGTGAAATAAATGGTTAAAAGCAATAATTTAGAGTTAGATTTGAATCTTTATAGATTGAATTTGGGTGCTTAACTCTTGCAAAGAGTAAAAGCCAAAGAGCATCGTTCTAAAGAGTGAATGAATATGAAAATAAATAGAGAAATATTTGATTTAATATCTCTACGCTACTTGTAAAGACTGTATACTTAAGTCCCACGGAGATTTCTTTGGTCATGAGGGGACATCGATATAGTTTTTTTTATTCCCTTCTCTCTGTGTTTCTAATTCATGTTTCAGACCTATTCTCTCAGCTTTGCATTACCTGAGACAGATCAATCAAGTATGTTTCTTAGGTTTTCACCGCACAGATGTTTCTTGACTTCTTGTTCCTAATTTATAAACATTATAATCTTTAATATCTTATCAACCTGTCGATTCTTGTCTCTCTGAAAATTGAATCCATCCAAGGAACCAGTATCGAGCATATTAAGATTTGAGAGGTGCAACAAATAGACCTACAATGTACATTGATTTTATGAAAGATCGTCATTTTAGTTTGGACGAGCTATAAACAAGAGATTTCCAAATAGAACAACACTTTCTTAAACCATCACTAAGGGCATCTTTTGTTTACTGTAGCTATGAGTGTCCAAAAACTATAGGTTTTCCATTTTAATTATTTTCATAACGTTATATGCTTACGGAGAAGTGGAAGACATATTCATTCTCATCAAATGTGCATCACATGCAAATTGATTTTCTTTCCACCCACAATCATTTTCTGGCCCTCGGTAAGATTTGGGACCATATTTATCAACTTATGGGCTCATCAAATATTTCTATACCTTCAATCTCATTTCGTATCTGTTTATACCTTTGATGAAATGTGGTAATGCAATTTTTGAATTTGATGTGTGTCTTAAGTGCTAAATATTGTACTGAGAGTAAACTTTCATAATTGTTTTTGTCATTTCTGTGCATATTTTGAGGGACATATTTCTTTTGCAGGTGGCCCTATTGTTGGTTTTTCTGTTGACAAAGTTCCACAAATTGTGGGATATGTTAGTTTAGGATATCCTTTTGGTGTGGTTGCATCAACACTCTTTTGGAGGCACCACAAAGATATTTTGCAGTGTCCAAAACCAAAGCCTTTTGTGATGGTTTCACCAGCGTAAAACAACTAGAAATTAAGCTGAATATGGCAGTTGGGCATGTTGGAACACATATTTGTACCTGAGGCAGGTCATTTTCAAATGGAAGGCCATATCTATGATGAATGCATGGAAAATTTGATTGATAAGTTCACCACAACTTTGTAGATGAAAATAGTTGACCAAAGGCAGTACTGCATCCATTCCCTTGTTGCAAATCAAAGCCTAGCAGATACAAGAATGGCACATCCTGTGTGCTTTAGGTGTTGTTTGAAAGGTTTAGATCTGTCATACTTGTTAGTGAGGCTGATTTGGACGAGACAACTATATAGGGAAAGCACTTTTGCAAACGTATCACACTATTCAATCAAGAAACATTTGATTCTTTCATTGTTGGACTTTATTTGATTCTTTATGCCCCTTTGGTACAGTGTTGATTGAGTTAAGGACAATTCTGGTTAAACATAGTGTTATTGATTGGCAGTGAGTGTCAATATCTCCTCTTGTTCTCAGTTTCAAGTGTAAATGCATATTTTTTTAAATGTACTGGGTAGAAAATGTTTGAATAATTATGGCAATCTAATAATTATCCATTATGCAAAACTTACATCTATTATCATCAGAGAAACTGTTTTTGACAGTACTCAGGCTTTTCCAAAACCCAATTAATTATATGGTGTCTAGGTTCTGTCGATTTTATTCACTGGTACACAAACAAACATTCATCCTTGGCATGGCCACAACAGTGTTCAACATGGGGTGGAGCCTGTATGGCCATGGGTTTTGGCTAAAAATGGGGATGTGTGTTTGATGAAAAATATGAGTTGTAGAATTAAGCTAAAGCTTATGGAAGTAAGTGGCAGTGGAAACTAAATTGTAATTGCAATGATGTTGTCGAAGTATGCATTTGTATTGAATGAGGTTCACTTTCAAAAAACATTTGTTGTTGATACCTTAGTATTGAATTTCAATTTACTATTTCAGACTTCAATATATACTATTTTTCTTAGTACTATTTAGATTGTAGAATGATGAATCTGAATCAATGTATACAGTATTTCATTCCCGAATCCAAATCTAAATCGCATCTTTATCATTCACAAATTTGAATTTAGTATTTACACTGCACAATGATGAATTTGCATGGGATGAATTGTTATTGTTGGGATTTATCATTTATGTTTTTTATTTTTATAAATTTAGAGAACCCACTCCCCATACTAGGGACCTCGACATCCCCCTTGTCCCCCAAGAATTTACATAAAATTTGGTTGGTGTCTCCACACGTCCCCCATGTTTGGTTCTTCACTCCCGTGTCTCAGTTACTTGGTGGAGCATTGATTTGATCCCTCTCATGCTTGATGGATCCAAGGTTAAGATGGATTGATGCTAGGTTTATATATTTTCTACAGGTTTTACTTTCAGCTAGTGAATTGAAGAACCYGAGGAACAAACATAAGGGCCTTGATTTCATTTTTAATTATTTAATAACATTTTTCCATTTATTTGAACTTGTCATCTTTTAGTTTTTCATCTCATTCACTTTTTACAATATTGCCTTGACCTTAGCTTGAAGCTTGATTGYTATTCCTAGATCCAAGTCCACATTTTAAGGATAATGTGAGATGGGGAGAAAATGYRGAGTCCCCCAGCCTCACAGAGGTTAGGATCCATGTTTGTTGTACCATCAAAAGAGCCATAGAGAATGGAAGTTTCTAAATCTTGTGAGGATCATTCCTTTTTTCCTTCCCCTGCTTCTTAGATTTTTCAAAACTTAGAACCCTCTCTTAGCCTATACAAAGAAATGACGGGCCCAAAATCCATAAAAGAGGTCAGAATTTTGGGATTCTCAAATTTGATGGGGTTGTGCTTACACAAAGACGATGAGATCATGTCTAAACAGAATTTTCTCTATGCCAAACTAGTCCTTGTCAAAGTAGTGTATATACGCAACTATCTATGCAGACTCTCCATTTAAATTAGATGAGCAACAACTAATAAATAATTGCAGATAACTTTGTTAGGCATTGCCCAAATGACAGTTCGTCCATGTCAGATTTGGTTGCATGATGGTAGAAACTTGTTAGGACCAGATCTTAGAGATATTTTATGCACTCTTATGCTCTTGCAATGCATAGAGAATACCATGAGCGTGATATTACATGCTTGGATGTTAAGACAAGAAGCAGTGCGACATGAATAGGGAGATTTGTCAAGTTGGAATTGCAAGTGCAGTTTATGTCAGGTTGTAGGATTACAGTTTACTGCCAAGTAAATGTCCAAGTTAAGTCAACTTGAATAGATTTAACCTATAATGATAAGAGGATTTTAGTGAGTATAAACTAAAATGTTGCAAGAACCTTTGCTTCTTATTCTTATGTTGTAGGCCTCATGTTTTGGGAATGGTTTTTGTTAGAGTATATAAAGATTACGACCAGTTAATACGAATGAATATAAAGATTTCTGGAATAGTTAGTATCTTACAATAATAGAAATTAGTCGATCAAGAAAGTCTTCCACTTAATGATAAGATGATTTGCATTCATAACTATGAAACTGGAACATATCCTTCATATTTTCTAATTGTACCTAATAAATAACAAGGGATTTCTTGTAGTGAATGAAACGAGTGTTTCTCAACCTTCATTGGCATGCAAGAAAGCATAACCACTTTATTGGAGAGAGTGCTCAATATGAGATGCTTATTCAATGTAATTATATATATATTATGGTTGGTCATCTCACTTCTCTTCCTTCTCAACAACAAAAGAGATTTGTTTTCGAGGGTTTCCATAATAATAGCCTGTAGGGATTTATGCACTTTGACCATGCTGGCATGTCTGACCACCTAAAATAACATGTTAAAACAAACAACAATCTGATCCAACGTTTTATTTGTAATACAATCATTTTTCTACGTCAAAAGGATCAAAACAGAGCATTGACTAACCATAAATGAAAAGAATGGTAAGATGAGATAAGAAAATATTATTGCAAACAACAATCTGATCCAATGTTTTATTTGTAATACAATCATTTTTCTACGTCAAAAGGATCAAAACAGAGCATTGACTAACCATAAATGAAAAGAATGGTAAGATGAGATAAGAAAATATTATTGATGTACAACAAATGACCACATTGAGTAGATCAATGGAATTAGAAAGTACTTCTAGGATCAGTTCATGGTGGGAGTGCAAAAGCAACGTCTATTAGTATTCTACCAAATGCAAAAAATGAATTAAGTATAAATCTAAGATAATAAGTACAAAATGAGATGACTACAAAAACCGAAAGTAAGGCCTATGGACATTAATATAATTGAAGACTATGAAAGAAGTTTGGAGAATGTCATGGCAGAGAGATGAGAGCATGAGGAGGTGAGGAACCAAGTATTTGGGGGAATTGAGGAGGAGAATAGAAGAGTTATAGAATAGAAGAATTGGGGATGTTGAAGTAGACTCAAACTCATAGGATGAGATATAGAGGAATGGGATGATGATTAAGGAGACTTGACAGTGTGTCTCATATCGGTTTTGAAGGATGGAGATAGCGCAAGGGCAGAAGTTTCTTTCTACGATGGTAGTTTGAAAGATGAGGCTCTCATTTATTGGATATGGGATATCGAAAGGTACTTTGAGCACAAAAATGTTCAAGATTATAATCGAGTTCATTTTTCAAAAATGAAATCGAGAGGACATGTTGCATTTTGTATAGAAAGAAAGAGTGGACTATTTACATGATAATATTAAGACTTGGAGAAAATGGTGAGTAAAATAAAGGAGAAATTCCTATCTATCAATTGCCACCAAAGGTTATGTAGGCATGTATAGAACTCCGGACATAAAAAGACATATGTTTAGGGGAGTACATTGAAGAATTTTTTCAAATTGTCCCTCGGATCAGGACTAAAATAACTAAAATACCAAAGGGTAGATAGGTATATTAATGGACTAAAGTTTTAGATAAAAGATGAAATGAGCACACATTACTTCCAAAATGATGACTCCTATCAAATCGATCTAAAGGTAGAAGAAAAGGGCGCGTCTAGTCAGTTTTAATGCTTTATCTTTTTCGTCGGTAAACTAACCACTTAAACTGACAAAATCAAGGGCCTTTTTGTTATTTAAATTGTATCAATGAATACTTGGATTCAACGTGGTTATTCAATAGCCATTCAATGTGTTTTCCAAAATTATTATTGTTTTCTTTATATGTTTGATGATTCAAGGAAATATGTTTTTATTTCCTTTCACTTTGGGGAATGACTTAAGCATCTTCAGCTTTCAAAATCTACTATGTTTGTTTTATATTTTCATTGGAAAGAATTATTGGTGGTCATAAAGGGAAATGAGCTATACGTATCTAAGTAAAGATAAAAATGGTTTATGCACTAGGTTCCTGTGTGTTCATTGTAGGAGACCAATTAGAATGAGATTGACATTCCTCTAATGAAATTATACATTTGATGTCAAGACTAAAATATCATTACATGTAGCTTAGATGATTCTAACTATATTCATAAATTCCTTAATGAACTTTAGTCTTTGATCGCATAATAATGTGAGAGCTCAAGTGGTATTGGTGACTGACAGACCCTTGATTGTAAAACATGTGAAGCAAAACTTGAAAGAATATGTTGAGGTGCATGTTTCTATATGTAATAGGTGAACATGAAGGGAGAAATAATCTATGAATCATGATTAGACAAAGAGGAATCAAGATCATTAATATTATGTGGACATTTTGTAAAATAAAAAATGGTGTTATGATTCATTTTAATGTTTTGCGAGAGTAGCTTATTATCTTTCTCTTATACGGATTATTCACTTTGATTGTATGTCATATTGAAAAATGTAGAGATCCATGCACAAAATATGCTAATGTGGGTGCACTGCAACCATCCTTTAAACATTTTAAGCGCGTTGAGGTAGAGATTGTCGAGGTTTTTGTTTTAGGTAGTACTTCAAACAACTAGTTTCATTGTATTTCTATTTTGTATCAAGGGCGATGGTTAGGTCCCACATAATTTGTAAAAATTAATTGTATACCAAGTGTAGTAAGCTAAATTAAATGCGTTTCAAACTTTGACCGAGTGCTCAATTGTATATTGCAAACATTTTTAAAATCATTTCTACATTTGATCTCTAAGCATGATAGAACTTAGTAGAATGCAATTAGTTGTGTTGAGTAAAGTTAGAAAATCAGCTAGGATTGTGTTTACAAGGTGTCGTGGTGCAAGAGTACATGGAAAATATGAAGTGAGTACAAAATYATTTAGGAAATTTTCTTCTTAGTTATGTGTCTTTTAACTTTTTTATTAGCCAACA
Organism: Picea sitchensis; assembly: GCA_010110895.2. Taxonomy (NCBI): domain Eukaryota; kingdom Viridiplantae; phylum Streptophyta; class Pinopsida; order Pinales; family Pinaceae; genus Picea; species Picea sitchensis. The sequence goes on along the minus strand of SNQJ01S0051436.1, from coordinate 7,698 downwards.
AAAATATAATGGATAAAGGTGATCTCTCTTCATTAGAAAGGGGTACTTTCTAGGTACAAATGGATGATCAAAGAGGAAGTCATGCATGGAATGTGACCTATCAATAGTCTTATACATTTGGATTTATTGATGGACAAAATTATGTGCCCTCCTATTAAGGAACATCCAATGTTGAACTTGAAAACTTTCATAATTGATGAGTCGGTGATAAAGAATCCATAATAGAAGTGGTAGAGAAAATATCAATATCTCTCGAGCCTTATATAAGTGGTGGTCACGATCCATACATATACAAACTTTGTGGTGAAATCCCCTCAAAACTGATAGAGGGATATGCAAGAGTGTACTGTAAGAACCCAGACAAACTCAACCCTTGATGCTTGGAGCGTTGGCTGGAGGAGGGACAAATTAGGTTTCTTTTTCCAAACATGTAAAATGAGTATATTACAATTTATTGAATATATTTTCATATTATTTATATTGTTTTATAATATAGTAAAATATTTGTCAAATGCTTTACAAGGTTTTATAATTTAGTTAAAGATTCACCAAAATTTTACATTATTTTATAATTCAATGAAACATTCACCAAGATTTTACAAGATTATATAATTCAGTGAAAGATTTTCCAAAAAAAACATATTAACATTTCATATTAGTGATAAAATAACCTTCAAATTTTCCTATGTATCATACAGATTCGCTCATTTATTATACATATAAAATTACAGGGGGTTCTTAAAATTTTCCCCATGGTGCATTGATGTGTCCAAAGGAAACTGGAAGCATTATTTACATATGATTGTCTTATGCCCCAACTATTCCTTATTTTTTTACAAATAGCTAGATGATCTTCTAGATGAATTTTCCACAACAATCACATCTTCAAGAAACAATTGTTTTTTTCATGGAGAGGGAAAACATAAATGGAATTGAAAAATGTGATCAAGAGTGGTAGGAATAGCTATTATTTTGAAAACACTGCTATATAATTCTCATCCAAGTTTATATCCCTAAATTCATAGGCTTTTTGTGGGATTGGACGGAAGTTTCTTAGCATTTATCACACAATTGGTTGGACGAGCGACAATTTTGGGGAGAGCTTTCAGTTGTGATGTTTTTCCAAATGATTCCTCGATATCTCGACAGGTAGAGTTTGCTATGATGTTATTCCTTACATTCTTGATTTGTGTATGCCATTTATTATAAACTGGGGTGTTTAGCCACTTTATGTACTAACATTGGATTATGCTATGTGGGAAGCATGAAAAGATGGAAATTGTAGGTGATATATTAATTTTAACATATTTGAGATCATGTCATGTTACATTCCTTAATGGGTAAGTCCTTGAAAGTGGCCAAGAAATTGCCTTAAACAATTTGGATGATGTTAGATTTGGTGCAAGAACTAGAAGTTGTATCTTGTGTAAAAGAAGCTATCAATAATTTCTCATAAATTGCATGTCCACCTTCAACTCATTATGAGGATTGGTGCATGGGAAAATGACTTGATGCACACCAGTCTCACCTTTGATGTGCTTCTTTGGAAGACAACTGTCCAATTTGGAATCTGTGCAGATATAGTACTTTTGGATAAAATTGTTTTGTGGACAAACCGCACATTTAGTGTTTGTTGAAATCCTTCAAGGGACAACAAAACTGCATCTACATGTCAAGAGTGGTTGAATTCCCACGTTTGGCATATCAATTTTCAAATGTTATCATCTCTTTATGTTGTTGTAGATATATACAAAAGAGGTAGTGATGAGTCAAATTGGTCATGATAGTGGCTTTGATGACACGAAAAATTTAAATTAATTCAATGGTATTTGTGTTCTGAGTTTGACAAAAAATCATCGAGGGTCAACAATTAGACAACGAGAAAGGTTGTCAGTAGATATGTAGAAGGTCAAATGGGGCAGAGTTGATTGGTAGGAAACATATTGTGTTAAAAATGGGGAGATACTCTAAGAGTTTGTGATTGATAAACATCATCAACAAACTTGACAATATGAACTCATGAACAAAAATATTGGGCAAGAGATTCATGTTTGGTTCATAGATTGAAGGTGAATCATGTTGGGCATAGCAACAAATATTATTGTTTGGCAAGGAAAATAATAACATGTGTGGGGTAAAAAGGCCCATGTAATCATAATTTTACGGGCTCAAAGTTGTTATTGGCATGCATTTGATGAGAATTAAGAGGTGTCATACGACACACATTATAGATGGGAGAGTGTTTTAGAAAAAAGAAGTTCAAATATTTTGAAGTTTCCAAGGTTTACACTGTAGAAAAATTGAACTTTTTGGCATGGTATAGAGACAAACGAACCGATGAGACACAAAAAGATATGTTGTTTTCAAATGACGGTGTTGGTTTATCGTTGGCAAAATCTAATTGACGAAACCGACATTGATGAGATATTGCAAATATCACAGATAATCTTGTGCATGTTACATGACTCATAAAATAAACGTATCGCTTGGTTTTTTTTGTCAAACTTTCTTTTATTAAAAGGCACACAAACAAGTGTGCCTATATCTCTGAAACTATAGCGAACAATAACATGAAATTTTAACCACTTGTACTATGACATGCATTGTCAGTCTCAACAAAATTTCATTGTCCGAAACCTTCAAGAAACAAATTTAAAGCGAAAATCCCAATATGGCTCATTTAAAACTGAATTCAGGATGAGTAAAAAACCCTACCATTCATAGGCTACATATCCTAATTTATAACGACTAAAAACCTGAATTTTTTACCATAGGTACTTTGATATGTCTCCTAAGTAGCCTCCAAATTTGGTTGTCTGAAGTGTCTTAGAAAACAAGTTATAGCGAAAATTACAAAATGACTCACTTGAAGCACCGAAACCCTATGATCGATGCCCTGATAACAAATGATATGAACCAATGCCTTGAGAATGGTAAAATTCAATGACTAACAATCCACTTCGAGGATGGAACCTCATTTTACAATATCTCAATTAAGAAGACAAGATATAATGAGATGAGATGATCTTAAGACTAAGTCTCCTTAGTATATATACATAGGAGACAAAGGGAACAATTATAATGAAAGGGTACAGTCAAGGGTTCTAGCCTACGTACACATATAACTCTAGAATTGTAATAATTCAATATCTAGGGCTTAATAAGGAGTTTTATACTTAA
>SNQJ01S0051435.1:58824-76805 GCA_010110895.2 Picea sitchensis | reverse complement strand
TATATGTATAATAACTTAATATATATAATATAATAATTAGCATAGGCTAGAATTATCTTTATAAAAGTTAGGTATATAATATCTACTAAATATGTATCATTTTAAATATTTATACTAGTTAAATGGATTTAGTATAATTTTAAATATTTATACTAGTTAAATGGCTATACTAAGTTAATATATCTTGTGTGTATATATATGATTAGTCTATTCTATTTGTATTGGTAAAATAATATTATAAGTTGTATATGAGTTAGTGTGTTAGTAACCTAGCTAACTATATATATAACATACTAAATAATAATTGCTAATATTTAGATACATAGTATTTGCTAAAAGTATACTTAGATATATGGTATATGTTAAAAGTATACCTAGTATATATATAATATAATATATGCCAAAATTATAAGTTAATAGTCCTAGGTATGTGACAAAGTTCATGACGATATTCCTAAAGAAGAATGGAGAAGAGAGGGAGAGATCATTAAATCGCGTTTTTTGGGTTCCCTTATTGTTTTAGCAAGGGAATCCAACTTCTACTTACTTCTAGGTCACTGTCTCTGTTCATGTTGTTTGGGTGTTTCATTATCTCTAGGGCCTCTCTAACTCGTCATCTATAAAGATGGTTTTATTTAGCAAGGATTTCAGTGTCCTCAAGGCACACATGGTGCTTGGTTTTGAGAGATGTTCTGTCAAAGATGAAGTGTGAGTTTTCTCCCTTCTAATGTCTGCTTCATGTTCTTTAATCCTTACTTGGAATGATAATCTGGAAGACAACTATGAGAACTACATGGTGTTTATTTGGTATAGTTTTAAAGCTCTATATAGGACTAATATAATATACATGTTGAATACTATGCAAAGGTGTTTGACATCCAATCCCTTTTTTAGGAAAACGTTAGATTGCCATGAATGTAACTTTTTTTTGTACAATATTAATATATAAGTAGAACAACGTAAAAAAAAGTTATGGTTGTGATGTTTAAAATTTCTATGGATTTAGCTTATTATTTAGAGCTTGAAATTTTTCCATAATTCCAAACTCAATCTAGTTGTGCAAAATAAATTGACAATGATAATGATGTTGGAGTATCTCATACAAGAGAAGTTATTAAATTGCTCTTAGGTTTCATATAGGAAAATTCTAAATGACGCAATACAATAACTTATGTTCGTGAATTAAGAATTGGCACAATATACTATATTTATAATTATATTTTCTATATTTATAAGATTTACGATAATATAAATAAGTTTATGTCACTAATATTGAGCAAAGGAACTCATTAATAATTGTAGTTTATCAATGAATTCCAAATTAGTTGTGCCAAGTATATGCTATAATGATCATTGAATTATCTAAACATTGATTGTGTATGTAGAAATAATCATACAAGTAGAAACATACATTAATAAACAAATACAAAAATTATATACATGTGACTCGACTTAATGTGTGTAACTTGAATGATAAAAATTTCTCAACTTGCACAATTTTGCAAATTGAGAAGTTAACACTAAGAGGGGTGTTACAATGATGATAAAGGTGATGATATAATTGATGAAATTCTTGATAAGTCTCATCATTGTCATTGAGTTGGCTATATGGGGACAAAGTGTTTTGATCTCCATCCTTGTATTTACTATGGGAAGACAAATTATCTTTCAAATAAATGTTGGAGAAGTAGAAAGTTAAAAATCAAATAATTCACTATGGTAGGATAAGTTCTTGGTGATTGTATTTAAAAAGGAAATATTTTGCATAAGTTTTACCATCAAGTTAAGACACATGCAGAGACCTATTTGAATGGTGAATTTACAAAAGCAGATAGATTTCAATCAATTTCTATAAATGATAATTTTGGTTGTGACTGCGGCCCATTCTAAATTGATTCCATGACTTAGAATCAATACTCCCTTGCATTTTAAAGGTGGGAAGTACACAAATGAAATGAAAAATGTACTCACTTACACCTCAAGGGGGGTAGTACATGGTATTGAATGAAAATGACTAGTGGTTAGCCAGATCCACCATATAGATGTTATCTAATGAGAATGGTTATTGGTCAACCAAAACCACCACATGCATTGTGAAGTCAAAATAGTTAGAAGTCAACCAAAACCACTAGATACATTGATGAAATAACTATTGAAGAATACTAGACTTCAAAGCTCATGCTTGGATCCCTTCAACATACTTCTCACCTTTCATATTACAAAGGAAGGAATATTAATGAGGATTGTCAGACTCAAGTTTTGACAACAACAACAACCATATCGTTGCAAAAATTTAATCACTTGTGATAAATTGATGATTGGGATGTTGATTAATACTATTTGTGTGTCATTTTCTAAGCGTAGTATTGTGCAAATTTTGTTCACTTAGATGGTCATTAGAACTATTATTATTGCTTGACATTTGATTGGGTTGTTAGAGATTTCAAGAGAAGAGTCATACTTTTTTTTTTAAAGTAAGAGTTCTATATATTACCTCTCATGGAGAAAAATTACAGTGTCACCAATGGTATTGGGGTTCGCTTGTACTGAATTGCCCCAAGGGGAAACCAATTCAGCCAATGTCTTGTATCTATAAGCAAACTTAAAGTTTAAACAACATTTCCTAAATCGCCCCGTGGGGAAACCGATTCAACCATATCCTCCATAAAAATTATAAGACAAAAAAGAATTTTCTACTGACATACAAAAAATTGACTCTGCTGAACTTTGACGGGCTAAGAGGGATCTTAAAAAAACTTGAACAATTGATAGAATGAGACATGCATGATGACACTTGTGTGCTTGCCGAATTTCAATTTCTGTGTAGTTCGTGCATGTCCACTTCTTTCACAGCATCTGTCTAGATAGGTGGAACAAGAATCGCCTCTGAAGTAGCTAGGGCATCAATCGTCAGTTCTAGAGCATGCAGTGAATGGAACAGGTTCGTAAGCAGATTCAATTTGCATTGCACACTGGTCCAAGTGCTCCAGCTGAAAACGGAGGTCGTTCACGTCCTGTTTGAACGCAAAGACCCGATCTTGTAGTATCAACATCGAGTCTCTGAATCTGATACAAGAAGCACAATACGAGCGTGGGAGATCTTCCAATTGAGGCTCTTCTAATTGAGCAGGGATCTCCTCCAAATGAGCAGGGAGATTCTCCTAAGATGGAAAAGGGTCCGAGAGTGGCAAGGGAACGAAGGGTGGTGGTGAGGGTGTAGAGGGTGGTGGTCTTGCCGGGCGGATCAAGGCAAGATGTGAAGACGAGGCCATATCCTGGATTGGGAAAGGTGCATAGCCCAACGAATTGTCGTGGAGGTCGAACCACTCCACCCAACATGCCAATGGAAAGGACAAAGGTGAGAGACCACTTTGGTTTGGGGAGGATTGGGTGGAGGAAGGGGGTGAGCCATATCCTGGATTGGGCAAGGTGCATAGCCCAACGAATTGTCGTGGAGGTCGAACCACTCCACCCAACATGCCCATGGCAAGGATAGAGGTGAGAGACCACTCTGGCCTAGGGAGGATTGGGTGGAGGAAGGGGGTGAGGAGCTATGCGATGGAGAGGGGATAGGAAAATGTTTGTTGGCCATGGCCATTTATTTTGGTACCAGACAGGTCCTCTCTTTGGCTTCCCGCAGATCCGAGGCATGACCAACTTTGAATGAAGGTGAGTGAAGGTGAGAAGGTGCGATGAGAATGGAAAAACGAGAGTGAACAATAGGGAGACTAGCAGAGAGCATAAGCAGTGGACAGGAGTAACATAATGGTCTGAGGGATGTCGTGGGTGGTTGCCATAAAAATAGATCCAGAGGAGAAGATCCCACATGCACAGAGGTGACGGCCTGCATCCTTCCTCCATCACCAGGATAGAAGAACCAAAGGAGGTACGCTGGGGCAGTTAGTGAAGAAATCACGGCAATGAATGAAAATTGTATGCATCGGAGGGTGATAAATGAAGGGGAGGGTGTGCATGCTCTGGTCACGTGGTCTATGGAGAGGTGAAATGCACCGTCTTCTCCCATCAATGCGTGGACCCTACTAGAACCCCATCTGGGGGAAGAGTCATATTTGAAGCTAATTCATTTCTTATAATTCAGTCTCATCAGATATTGGAGTTCATATCAGGAATGGAAACTACATCCTATCTATATGCATTCTACCTATAGGAGAGTTCTAATATTCTACAACAAAAGTCATCTAGACATACAATGGCTTCTGGGTCATCGGTCGGTGCTTGCAAAAACTTATTACTCTTTGAAACTAAAATTATGTCACTAAAAGTTAAAAAAAAAGCATTAATAACTTAATTCTATAGAAAATAAAGCATTAATTCACGGGATCACCCTTCGCCCCAATTGCTATGTTTTTGTGTTTTCTTTTTTATATTTCGTTTTTATAATTGTATAATTTTGGCTTTTGTATTTAGTTTTAATTGTGTTATTTATTTATTTACTTTTAAATTATTTGTTTATTTTGATTTTTCTTTTCTTTGTTTTTTTTTTTATTATTATTTTTTTAAATTTATTATACTAGGTTAAGGGATGTGCAATTTTTTTTTTCTTTTAAATTGTAAATAAAAAAATAAAATCTTCACTTTTTCCTTTTTAAACATTTTTTTTCTTATTTTTGGGTTTTTCTTCTATTTTTTAATTTAGTTTTCCACCTTTTCAATGTTGTTTTTCATATTTTGTCTTTTTTTTTGCAATTGTGCCTATTCTTAACGAATTTGTGCACAATGGTACTGATCGTTAAGCCCTATTTCAAACAAGGTGTATTTTTTGTTGATTTTTCTATATGAGATAATATGAGATGATATATGATCGGTGTATTATTACAATGATGAGTGTTCCATATATAAAGAACATATGGTGACCATCCATGAAAGGATGTGTCCATTGGATAATAAATAACTACTTATTATATATGTGTGTGTGTGTGTGTGAAAAAATGTCTTCTCGATGTTGTCCAAACATCAACACTCCCTCTCAACGAGGGAGGCATTCTTCATCATGCCAAATATTGTCTCTAAAGTATACAAACTTCACCCTAGACTCATGCCACTTGAGTCCATACAGAGCCTTATTCAACCTACACACATGAGAATCCTTCTAATGTATCACAAAACCATCTAACTGCTTGATGTATACTTTTTAATCTCTCCATTGAGAAAGGATATCTTCACATCCATCTGATGTAGTCTCCAACCCATGGATGTTGCAAGGGAAATAATCGTCCAGATAGAAGTGTATCGAGAAACATGAGAAAATGTCTCCTCATAATCTATTCCCGCCACCTGAGAGAATCCTCTAGCAACAAATCTCATTTTTGTGCTTCTCAATGCTCCTGTCATCTATGTGTTTTATCTTATAGATCCACTTGGAAGTCACTACAGACTTCCCCTCAAGTCTCAAAACAATATCCCAGACATCATTCTTCATGATGGACTGATACTCCTCCATCATGGAATCTCTCCATACTAGTTGACTAGATGCCTCCTCATAATAGGAAGGCTCAGAATCAATGATGTGGCTCATAGTTATGCGACATAGCACAAATATATCTGAGGTCTCTTTCTCTCTTGAAAGGTATCATGAGGAGCTATATGTCCTTCTTCCTCCTGTAGAGTCTGATGAGCTCATGTAGGTCTCTTTCGACCTACTGCAATATCTCTGGGAACATCAACTGGAGCAACAGGATCAACGAGATCAATTAGATCAGTAGGCTCAATTGTCTCCCTCTAAACTGCTGGAGGGTGAGGGGGAGAAGGCACCATATCTTCCTGTCTCTCAATACCAATCTCCATGTGATATCCTCTAGATATCTTGAGGGATACCTCCTCCTCAAGGTAACATTTTTTCTCACCTCAAATTGTCTCTGACCAGGGAATTAGATCTGGTATGCCTTCGAAGACTACTATAGCCCACAAATGTACCCATTGTGCCTAAAGGGTCTAGCTTAGTCCTTTTCTTCTTGGGTACATGAGTGTATATTGGACACCTATATATCTTGAAGTGTCCAACCTCGAGCTTCACTCATGAACTGTGTCCATACTAGATATCTCGTGGTTCCCTCATGGAACACTTGTCTAAGACATATCGAGGTTCCCTCATGGAGCCAATGTCTACGACATATCGAGGTTCCCTCATGGAACCAATGTCTCATAAGACATATTGAGGTTTCCTCATGAAACCAATGTCTTGGTTCCTTCATTTGACCATCTGAGGCATGTCGGGATGAAGTCCACATTCCCTCCTACTGGTTTGCATAGGATCCTCTTGTTCAATATCGAAAGAAGTTATAATCTCAAATGGTGGATCTTCACTAGTGAACAATCCTTCATGGCTATTCTCAAGTGATCTCTATCAAAACGTGCACCCATCTCCATTGGATTTCATAGACATATAATGATATCTGGAAAAACAGACACTACTTCCCATCAAATATGTATACATATTAAAGTCGAATTTGTGCATAGGGATACAACTTTCAAAGAGCAGTTGGAGAGTTTGCTCAGTCGAACAATTCGAGGGACTGAAATTTGTTATGAGAATAATACTCATATTCTCCCTTGGAATATCATATAAAAGAAAAATGTGCAACAACACACATTCTTCATTCTGCAGGCCTTTAGCATAGACTGGATGGTCAGCTCCAAGGGATTTTAAATCCCTCCTGGCTTGTTCTCGGTCTTCTTCATCCTTGTTTTGGATCCACTAACCTTGTCCCCCATCTTGGACACGATATCCCTGAGTTGAGAATACACAACCATGGTTATCAAGGCCATGGTTTTAAACAAGTTGTAATTTTAACATCCCCCCCTAAAAAGGGTGTTACTGGTAGCACCACTTTTTGAAACAAGGTAAAACCAACCATTAAATATGATGTCTAAAAAATGAGAACTTTGGAGATTTCTCATCAAGTTGGTAACTTCATTAATTGCATGAGTTGTATTTTTTTAATGTTTCACCTTGTTGCCTATGTTGTCCAATCTCAAGAGGAATGTAGTTTTCCACTCTTAATATTGTAACTTCATTTCAAGAGAATACATGCTTATGAGGTTGTCCTTTAAATTTATATAATGAAAATGAGAGACTATTGAGATAAGTTGATAGTAATAAGAGTAAGACTAGTAATATTAAAGTATGATGGATGAGAAATGTGGATGAAAATACATCATTGAAAGAATTGAGAATGGGAGTATGGACTGTATTTAGAGTAGTGGTTGTTGTGTTTATAGTGTGCAAGAGAGACATGTGTTGGGTTGATGCCCCCAACAAATGACCCTTTCATGGGGTGTACTTATTTTTATATAGTTGAGAATTCAAAGGCCCAAGTATCTACCCAATTACACTAAAAGATGAGAGTGTGGTGAATAAATACATTCAATACATAATGATTATGGATACAAATGGGTTGAAATATTAAGGTGTTCTAATTTAATTATACTTAATATGTATTAAAAATAATGTTGCTTTAAAATTTATTATACTTGATTTAATTAACATATATATCAAAATTATTCTCTATTAACATACCGCTTTGCTAGGGTTTCAACCTCGAGCTCCTTTGCGTGCCCCACCCTAAGCCTCTTCCACAACCATGGAGGTCGAGGAAAGGGGGCCTCCTGGCCCCTCTTATAGTTTTGTCGTCGCCCCTAAGATGGGCTACAGGCACTTCAAATGACCACCCTTTGAACTTCCAACGGAACTGAAAAACATCCTTTGGGAGGATGAGATGCCGAAGGAAAAACCCATGGAGATTGACCTTGAAACAAACCATCAAAAAGCGGCTCGCACATGGGAACCTATAAAATGCATTCTGCATGCTCTTGTCGCCCCCAAATATACTATCAACTCTCCAAGAATAGAAGATCATAAACAATACATGAAGGATTTCCCCTTGATAGGAAAATTTCTGGGACTATGTCCATCAGAAAAAGATTTAGTGAAATGGATTTAACATTGGTGGAAGCCCAAAGGTCACTACAACCTTCAGCTCAGATCAAATGGCTTCTTCATTATCATCCTGCATAACCCGGAAGACATAAAAAAAACCTTTGAAGGGGGGCCTCACTTTTACAACTTGGCAGGTCTTTTCCTCCATTTCTGGATGGAAAATTTCAGCCCAAAGAAGGAAGACTTGACGCATGCACCGGTTTGGCTTTGACTGTACTCACAACCTCAATAGTTCTGGCTGGAGGAAATCCTAGCAGGCATTGGACATACGATTGGAATCTATGTCAAAGCTTCCGAGGCAACAAAACAACAAAGGTACACTGCTTATGCACGTATTTATGTTTACTTAAATATCTCCAAACCACTACCTGGAGCCATAACCTTGGACTATCAGGACAAAGAATGATCCCAAACCTTAGATTACGAGCATATTCCCTTCCGATACTGGAAATGCCACGAACATGTCCATCTCTTCCATGATTTCCCCCTAAATAACCCCAACAAATCAAACCTTGAGGATCCTGACAAAATCAAGGATGGTTTCACCCAAGTCACGGGGCGCCACAGACATCCAGCCAAAAAAGCGCTTCCCCAAACCCCCTTTGGACCCTCAACCAGTAAGTCTTTCGAAGCCCTTCAGAAACTGTCAGAAAATCCCATCAATCTCTCTGTCTCCCTGACAAATCCCATATCCCCAAAGCAAGTCCAAGGTTTTCAAGACCCCAACCCACCTAACCCCATAACCACTCAAATCCCCAACTCAAAGACCTCCCTTCCAGCAAATCTAGGACCGAAAATAGGGGACCCTGAAATAGATCTGGAAGATGAAGGACTGGCAGGAATAGAAATGGTACACCTAGAAAAAACCTACCATAAATAGAAACTCTACACCATACCCCTAGATCAGTTACACAAAGTTCACAAAGTTTTCCTCAGCTCTATAGCAGGAGGATCGACCTGGGCCAACTCGAATCTAGGAATACAAAAAGGAAGCTCGAAAGAACAATGCAAAACCACCAAACAAGAGAAGAAAAGGGGTAGAAAACCAAAGCACCAACTCATTCCATATGTAGGCAATTTCCTAGTGAACTCGGGCCAGATTCACCTGATCTCGAACAACTTTCCTCCCCTCCAACCCTCACCTTCCTCATGAAGATGTTATCTTGGAATATCAGGGGCCTCAACATACAAAGCAAGCAATGATTGCTTCGGGAAAGGATAATGAAGGAACAAATGGGCATTCTTCTCTTGCAAGAAACTAAATGCACGGGAGAGGAGGCCTCTCAAATACTCACAAAATGTTGGAAACAAGCTAAATTAGTTGAAGTCGATGCAAACGGTGCAACAGGGGGGCTAGTCATACTCTAGAACCCTGCCACTATTTTGATGGAAGGATTATTCACTTCCAAATGGACCGTCACAACCTCCTTTAGAATCATCGGTTTGAACAAGCCAGGATCTGTCATGAATGTCTAAGGCCCCGCAACCCCAGGAGATGAGGATGCCTTCCTACATCATCTGGAATGGATTGCTAATCGCATCGGCAATCATCGATGGATCCTTGGGGGAGATTTCAATATTATAACTGGTTTGGAGGAAAAGAAGGGGGGTATTGCAGATTGGGAAATGAAAGTGAACAGTTCCACCGAATCATTAGCTTGTTGAATCTCATTGACATAGAAATGGACAATGGACCCTTCACTTGGTCTAATAGACTCTCGGGGGCACAACATGTCTCCTACATATTAGACCGCTTCTTAATCTCAGAACCCCTCATGTTGGATGGTCTCTCTTGGCATGCCACTTTGATTGATACTCCAGGATCTGACCATTGACCGATACTTCTTTCGATAAACATCAGTGGTACCCCAGGCAGGAAACCCTTTTGCTTTGAAAAATTATGGCTGACACACCCAGACTTTCAAGCAAACATAAACCTCTAGTGGAAAGAAGAAGAAATCACAATAGGTACTCCTATGTGCAAATTCCAGCAGAAGCTAAAAAACCTCAAGCAATACTTAAAGTCCTGGAATAAATCCACTTTTGGCAACATTTTCCACGCTCAAGAAATCCTGAATCAACAAATTCAAGACCTTCAACAACAAATCAGACTTCAAGGATTCACTGAATCTCTAAAGGAACAAGAATCCATTCTCAACAAACAATTGGCAGAAAGATGGGTGCAGGAAGAAATTCTCTGGAGACAAAAATCTCGTATTCAATGGCTCAAAGAGGGAAAGAAACCAAATTTTTCCATAGATCGATGCTTCAATGACGCCACACTAATCACATTACTCACCTTGTTTCGGACCAAGGCCTAGAAATTCAAAAACATGCAGACATAGAGCAGGAACTACTGGCATACTACAAGAACCTTCTCTCAGAGCCCCCTATCGATCACACCCAAGCTATCGACTCTATCCTCAAGAACATACCAAAGGAGGTCACCAAAGAACAAAATGAGGCTTTGATGTGTCCAATTACCCAAGAATAAGTTGATCAAGCCCCAGGGCCTAATGGATTCACAACAAACTTCTTTCACCATTGTTGGGATATCATACAAGAAGAAGTCTGAAAAATCATAGAAGATTCCAGAAAATATGGGCAGGTCCTACAGGCTCTCAATGTCACCTTCCTCACTCTCATCCCAAAAGAGAACAAAGTCACCTCCCCAATTCATTTCCAACCCATTGCACTCTGCAATGTGATCTATAAGCTCATCACGAAGGTCATTGCCAAGCGTCTCAAACCCATCCTACCATTCATCATCTCTCCGGAACAGTCAGGGTACGTGGAGGGCAGACAGATCTTGGAAAACATCATTCTTGCACATGAGGTTATCCACTCGCTTCATTCGACTAAGTCCCTTGGTATGCTTCTGAAACTGGATATTTCCAAAGCTTTTGATAAACTTAGTTGGAATTACTTGAAGGCAACCCTTCTAGCCTTTGGTTTTTACCCCTCTTGGGTCTCCTTGATTGTCAATATCACTTCATCGGCCCTATTCTCGATCCTGGTCAATGGAGTTCCCTCCAAACCCTTTTCCCCTTCCAGAGGTATCAGACAAGGGGACCCACTCTCGCCCTTTCTTTTCATCTTAATGTCGGAAGGACTTAGTCGAACTATCAAAGTGACCATAACCGATCATTCCCTCTCAGGTCTCACCCTCCATGAAATCTCCCCAGCCATCTCGCACAGTCAATTCGTGGATGATATCCTCATTATGGGACTCCCCATATTCCGAGAGGCTCTTCGAATTCGCTCAATGATCAACCTTTTCTATGATGCTTCAGGTATGGAAGTAAACCTCTCCAAGTCCCAAATCTTCTTCTTCAACACGCCCATCCAGATCCAACGCCATATCACACAACTCTTGGGGTTCACTCGTAGCTCCCTCCCTTCTAAATATATTGGAATCCCTCTTATCAACAATTTATTAAGGAACACCTCCTGGGAATATCTGTTATCCAATTTCAGGAAAAAACTTGCCTCTTGGACTTTTTACTCCCTCCATCTGCCGAATTGCCTCATCCTCCTCAAGTCTATCCTACAAGACCTCCCTATTTATGCTTTATCGGCACTTGCCGCCCCAAGATTCATCCTCAACATTCTCAGAAACATCCATAGGAGATTCCTTTGGAAAGGAACCAAAGATGGTTGCAAATGGGCTCTGGTAAGTTGGCAAAAAATGTGCATACCAAAGCATGCAGGGGGACTCAGACTCAGAGATCCGTCTATCCTCAAAAAATTCCTCAGTGCAAAAATATGGTGGAGATGGTTAAAAAGGCCTCAAGACCTCTAGGTGCGCCTTTGGAGGAGAAAATGCACACCTTCCACACCTGAAAAATAACTAATCAGATGGAATGGTCAAGGTCCCAGATCTCTTATTTGGAATGCGGCCGAGCAAAACAAGGGGGTGATCACAGACCACATTTTCTGGGAACTTCAAGATGGGACCTCAGACCTTTTCTGGAGTGACTCTTGGTAGCATCTTCCGGCCCTGAACAAGGATCCTTCTTTGATTACTTTTATTCCCTTAATGGTAGGTGCATGAATCCAAAAAGTAGTTGACTTTTGGATTCCAGAAGAAAATAGTCACCTGACGCAAATGGAAAAACACCCATGAAGAGTTGAACATCCCCCCTGAGGTAAATCTTCAACCATTGCTAGACAAGCTTACCTCCAAGAGAATCTTCAGCCAACAAGGGGAGGACATCCTAAGATGGGGACACTCCAACACAGGAACCTTCAACCTTCAACAGACTTATTTCCTCAATGCAGGACATAATTGCCCCCCAAAAGAAGCAGTTTGGAACAAAATATGGGGCACAAAGCTCTGGCCCAAAATCAACACTTTTCTTTGGTTAATGATGAACAATAACATCCTTACTTGGGACAATCTAATGAAAAGAGGCTTTACAGGTCCCTCTTGGTTCCATCTATGTTGCAATGAGGAGGATACTCAAAATCACCTTCTCAATCTTTGCCCCTACAATTCGCAACTTTGGGATCAATGTGCCAGCATCATGAGAACCTCTGATCGAAATCGATATGGCATAAAGGAAACAATTGAGGGATGGTGAGACTCAATATTTCACTCTCCCATCCTCAATCACATTTGGATGCTACTACCTGGTTTTATCCTCTGGCATATTTGGAAAGAAAGGAACCACAAAATATTCAAATCATCCTCTTTGAACTGGAAATAAGTTTGGTCCAAAATCCTTTCCAACATTAAGGAAACAATCAACTTACACCCTTGGACGGATCAAGATTTGAATTTCCCGCCAACTGAGCAAATCATTCTCAATGTCTGGAAACTCTGCCTCACCCCTTCTCTTTCAGCCCCAATCCTAGGTAACACAACTAAGATCAGTCCCTCTCATTGGGAGGCCCCGCAAGATGGGTATCATAAAATAAACTTTGATGGAGCCTCCAAGGGCAATCCGGGACCTGCAGGTTTTGGGGCCACCATACACAACAAAAAATGAGAGATCCTCCACATCTGAGCTGGGAACTTGGGGTATAACACTAACAATGCAATTGAGCTATGGGGATTGCTCAAAGAACTTCAAGTGACCAAATATCAAGGGATAAATTTTCTTATAGTAGAAGGAGATTCCTAGATAATCATCAACCTCCTCTCCCATCTCCTAAATGGCGCAGAACCGGAAAAGATCTCCCCAAGTTGGAGACTCATGAACAGGTTGATCAAAATAAAGTCAATTCTTTAGCCCCAATGGGTAATTCTCCCCTCCCATGTTCGAAGAAACACAAATCAAGTGGCAGATATGTTGGCAAACTTCAGGGTAAACTTGCAGGAAGGAGACTTATGTTGTTTTCCTACCTCTCACCCTACTCATCCCTTCATTGTTGCATGCATAAACACAACTCACAATAAGGACCAGCCCCCAGATGGGGTGTCATCGGGATCGATGAGCGTATGGACAGTTGGGCATACACTTGGTCACAACCCACGCCACACCACTCCAATGTAGCCCACACTCTCCTCGGACTTTAATACATGCATTTAAATCCTCGATCGACGTACCCTCACATTCACTTTCACATAGAACAATTTAATGCAATGGAGCTCCAGCTCATAGGAATGGTAAATGCAATGGGCTAGATGCATACCTAGTCCCATCATCTGCCCTGGATCAATGGTTTTTGGCCTGTGATAGGGAAACCCATGGCTCATTTTCACTATCTGTCTCCCGCACCTCGCACTCTTCCACCAACATGCATTTTTCTTTGGCTCTGGTTCGAGCTTTCTCCTACGCTCTATCATCGCTTTGAGCTCCTTCTTTGGTTCTCTCCCTCCCCTCCTCTCCTGGTCATAGTCTCGATACCTCGTCAATGAGGTAAGTCTAAGCATGGGGCAACCTAGTATGCAACAAGAGGTCGAGGCTCGAGGGGTTGTGGTAGGCAAGCTCCTCAGAGCTTGCCTCAGGATCCTTTTCGTGCCTCCACTCTGGAGCTCCCCCCTGACCCTGTTCACCCCTCCTCTCTAGAACACCCTCCTAACCGTGCCACCACACCAGATTTACCTCCTTTTTCCTCTCTGTATGCTTGCAGAGTCGAGTGGTTCAATAGCTTTGTCAATTCCCTCAGCTTTGCCCCAAATATTAGCCCAAAGTCGTTACCCATCCACCAGCCTCCACCCCACCCCACTCCACCCTCCGCTCCCCCCAGCCTGACTACACCTCTCTCTTATTCATCCTCCCCTCTCCCCTCTCCCACCTACCCCTCTTCCTCCTCTGATGCTCCACCACCCCCTCCACCCCCAATTGATTGTTCTCGGTGCGATGGGATGGATATTTTGAAGAACTCTCTGGATTTCATTAAGAGCTCAATCATGGTCATCAAGTGCACCATCAAGGAGTTGTAGAATAGGGATGACATTTGGCTTCGTCGCGAGGAGTTTCTGGAGTCTCTTCTTTGGGATCTCTGAGATACCATCCCAGAGACAGGGACTCTAGGTAAGGACACTGCGCATGACCAATGGAAAGAACGGAGGCCTAACCTTAGCTCTGAATAGTCCCAACTTTCTCAGGTTTCTCAAGTTTTTTATGTCTCCAGACAATTTAGTTTACAGGGTTCCCGCCTTGCATGGCATCCTAGCTCTAGGACTAGCATAGTTTTTTCTTTTTACATTTTTTGAATTTTGCATGGACAATTGGAAACTCCACGACCATGTGGCAACATTGGTTTCCCACTAGGGCGATGCTACCACAGCCTCTTGGGATATTTCGACATCTGTAACTTTTTCTCTTTAGCATGATCTAATATATTTTCCAACTTACAAAAAAAAAACATATATATTAAAATTATTATTTTAATTTATTACTAATAATAAAATATTACAATTCCAAGAGGGAGTTTAACCTTTGAGGTTTCCATAGCGGCACCCGAAAATAGTGGTTGAACATGCAAGGCTTTCATTTCACCTCCATGTGCACATAAGTAGATCAAATCCCACCCTCTTGTCATCCTTAAGATCGAACAATAACCATTATATCTATGACCATAATTTTAAGGGTAACATGTGTCGATAGGAGGGGGGGTTATCATTGATCCAGAAGGAAAAAAGGAAAAGGAGTATGCTTGGGGATTAAGAAATGCAACCTACTATGGTGTGGAAACAATATAAGTCTATCAAGGCTTAGTTTCTCTAAAGGAGAAAATAGTATGACAAGTGACAATGGTTGGGAATTCAACAATAATTTTAAACATCGTTATTCCACCAAATCCCTCTTCATAACTTTAGACTCTCTAGACTCACCTAGAGGATTATGACTTTGACTCAACACTTCAAGGATGTAGACTTCTTCCAAGTTTTATGAAAGAAAAATGAGGAGGCTAACAAGTTTTATGAAAGAAAAATGAGGAGGCTAATGAACATGAGGTCAACCTTAAAGCTAGGTTGAATGAAGGTTTATATAAAGTAAATGGGGGGCTATATATTTCTTTCCCTTCCCATGAATTGGAAGTGCATTATGATAGTTAAGACATATTACAAATCTTTCCCGTCATGCATTCAAGAATGGATGGTGAGTTAAGGCTCCAACTCCATCAATCACTTCAACTCATACCTCTCCCTTAGGCATGCACGATTAAGTTTAGTATGATGGGAGAATTAAGGCATGCATGTAGGTTTATTGGGAATGTCTTTGTGGTATGTTCAATGTTATTATCACTATCTCTTCTCTTGGATCTAGCAACAAATGCACATTAGAAGCAAGTTGGGGTGCTTTGGTTGGGAACAACCTTACCCATTTTTTGTGTAAATTTGAAGTGGCAATGACACATTTCCATTTTAAAAACAAATGTTGCATGCTATGCAAGATAAAGGAAGTTTAGAGGGGCATTAAACATGATGAGCATGAGGTTATTGAAGGATAATGAAGTCTAATGAATGCCATCACCATCTACTAGAAATGTTTGTAGGAAAAATTGGATAAGAATGTCAAGGACGAAAATAGGGTCAGGGACTAGTGTGTAGTGGAAACTACAACACGTCTTTTGAAAATTAGGGAAATGGAGGAGGTTAGTGCATTCATGCAAATTCACCACTAGAAATACCTAGAGCAAGCGTCATAAATGGGTTCTTTCATTGTCATGTGGGAAGGATTTTGGTCCACCTTAACCTCCCTCAAGTGGTTGTTTCATCTCCTCCTCCAACAAACTATGCATCCTTTAGGGACTCCTGCCTCTATGGTTTTTGTTTGGCCAATGAGGAGTATTTGGACATCCCACGCTCTCCAAATTGGGAACTAGTGGATGCCTCATGTGAAGTCAACCTTGCAGCCCATGTTGAAGTGGAGATACACTTCAAGGATGCTGCAATAGAGACTTAGGTGAGATTAAAAAATGAATCCCTCCAAGGGAATAATTTATGTTTTTTTTTAATATACTTGGTATGTTTCATAAAATAATTTTTTGTTATTTCGATATGTAAGGTAGTACACCTCCCCAAGACTATAAAGAATAGAACTAGAAACTCACGAATAAGGAGTTTTTGGATGTTACAATATATGTTTTGGATAGCAAGACATGACCAAACTCTTTAATTTTGTATTACAATGTTGTTCAATTCACCTACAACATTTTCTAATATAAAATCTATATGTTATTATAAAAATAATAATAATAATCTATGATCTTAACCTAATAATAATAAATAATGTATTATAAAACTATATTAGTATTTGATATTCTGTGCATTATTTAATCATATTCCATTATATGAATATATTATGTTCACCCTCCTCATTTTCAATGAGGTTCTTAATTTTCAATAAGGTTTTTAGTGAGAATGTTATGTAGTCATGATTCATTCATTGGTTCACATAATTATGTGTAATAATTAATTTGACTATTTTAAATACATTCACTAACTTGTTTCCATTGATTTTTTTTTATGTCCATATCACTTCATACTACAATAAAAAAAATAATAATGAAACTTATTTCATGGTTTTTAATTATTATTTATCTTATTTATCACATTCACTAACTTGTTTTCATTGTTTTTTTTTTAATTTCCATGCACTCCATACTACAATAAAATGTAATAATAGAGCTTATTTCATGATTCTTAATTATTAGTCATCTTGTTTATCACACTTAATTTTTAGATAAAATTTGAAATCACACTAAATTTATTAAGAAAAATTGAAATACAATAAATATTTTATAATTTATTAAGAAAAGTTGAATTACAATAAATATTTTATTGAAGATGAGTAGTGAAGATATTTTATAATATCATAATAAATATTAATAAAGTTGAAATACAATAAAGATTTTTTTTTGAGGGTGAGTGGTGAAGATATTTTATAATATGAATTGTGACATATTAATAATTTATTGATTTGATTTTAAACATATTCATTAACTTGATTTGATTAATTTTTATTATTAAAAAAATTTCGTTTCTTACATGGTTGGAAAAATGTGTGAAATTTTTTTATATGATTGGAAAAAAGTGTGAATTATTTTTTATGATTAATAGTAATGATGAATACTAATTATTTTCCTTTTTAATTCAAGGGATTTTGTGATAAAATATAAACTCGTACTGAAGAGTGTTGGAAAATCGACGCGCAATCGCAGTATTTTTAGATTTTAATGAAAAATGGTGATCGAGATGCAAAAGTGATCAGAGGAATGTATGCATTGACTTCACATAGAGTGGGAATAAATTGGGTGAAAATTTCTTCCATGGAAGGTAAATCGCAGATTTAATAAATTCTAGTAAAAATGGTGTTGGAGTTGGAAAAGTAATCGTATCGACTTGAATTGAGTGGGCGAATAAATCGGGTGAAAAATTCTATCAGTTTCTACCGTCCCGTCCTTCAAATCTTGTCAGTTGTCTTTATAATACTTGTATTAACTTGAATTTACTGTTGCATAAGGGTGAAGAAATTTGGAGGAATTTCCTGGATTTTAATGAAAAAATGGTGATTGGAAAATGATCAGGGAAATGTCGGTATTGACTTGAGTGGGCATATGGGTAAAA
>SNQJ01S0051435.1:21493-46207 GCA_010110895.2 Picea sitchensis | reverse complement strand
CTCGGAGTTGAGCAAACAAAAACCTAGGGTCGAAAAATGCCGAGATGCGAAACACCGAGGATGTCATAGTCAAGGGTTAAAGGTCTTTGACTGTTTTTGCTTTGGACGAAGATTAATACTGAGTTCGCATTCTCGAGACTCGGGACTTGTCAATTTGAGATATAAAGTGTCCAACTTGCGAGATTATGAAATCTTAAAAACCTTAAGGAAAGACATGCTCGCGAAAAACGGGTCCTTCGTAAGTGATAAAGCATTACTATTCTGGCAACGAAAGTTCTCTCAGAGTCTTATGATTTTTGGAAGGAAAGGAAAAGAAAAAACAACTCTAGATCACAAGTATCAGATTTTTCCAAATTTGCGTAAGGTGAAAAAACAGGGGCGGCTCCAACAAGAAACAATGTAACTGTTACAGTGATCCAACCTACATCATCCTATAACAGCTACAACTTGACTGGATCCTCCAATTCCGAGCTGTTCTAACATAGTATACAAGAGACAGAAAAGAGGCTGACATCCATAAAGTAAGAAGTCTCAAATGCCTTATACATTAACCAGAGCGACCAGCGCTTCATCAAAATTTTACAATCGGGAGCTTTTCTCAACCATCGATCCATTTCAAAATACAAAAACTGAGTCTATATACCCAGGAAAATTCACCTCACAGAGGCGTGTCCAGTCACCCAAAGCTTGGTGTCCCTTCAATCAAACTCGTACTGATATCTTTCTTTAAGTGTCATCTTAACTACGCATGGCTCCTGCAAGGAGGGTAGCTGAGCCATTAAGTGATGGGCTAGCGTGCGCAGACTTCTCTGTTGAGTCGAGGACTTCGGCATGGTTTCTTTGAGAAAATCGATGCACAGGACCCCTTCGGGCAGACGGCTTGCCAAACCCTCCATCCCCTCACTTAATGAATGAAAGGAGGTTTCAACCACCCGCTCTTGCTGTCATTTACTCCAGGCGAGAAACAGTATGGAGATCGGATCCGATGGCACCTGAAGATCGCGACGATTCCCTCTGTAACTGAACTCGGTGCCTTGGCCTTCTTTACACAGCTCCTTTCTTCCTCCAAGTGACCACGGACTATGACCATGTGCCTATTCCCAAGGTGCTTTCGGCATTCGCGAGTATGAAGGGGCTGATCCTTGCCGATCGAAATCGCGATGAGCGATATGCCGAGACGGCTTAATCTGGCACCACGCGTCCCTCTAGATCTGACGACTCTTAACTCTCCTGATGATACCGTGGGTCTGGGTCCAGGACTCTCCCAGCACCTCGCGCATTAGAATATAACGGAGCTGCTCTTTGCGTCTTGGAGTTGCGATGGGTGAAACGCCGAGATGGCTCAATTTGCTGTCAGGTGTTCCTTTTGGATGGACGGTTGAAAATGCTTCATGATGTCGTAGGCCCCAGTTTCAACGCTCTCGGTGCTATCAGGGTTCAGGGTTTCGCAATGTTCAAAGACATAAAACCTTCGCCCCACGAACTCCCGAATGTCGAAACACCGACGCGGCCAGATCTTGCGCCACGTGTCCTTAGGATGAATGGACAAGGGGGCGTTTGATATTTAAAGGGAGCCGACCTTGTTTACAGGCTCGCTTGAAGTGACTTCGTGCTAGGACCATGGGCTCGGCTTCAAAGGCGCTTTCGGCATTTCACCGATCGACGATATCAACTGCAACGAATGGGAGGCTCCTTGTTTACCGAAACTCCGATCCCCGATACACCGACTGGAAGCCACCTGTCCCAATTGGATCGGACGACCCAGATTTGTCTTGAATTATTGGAGCTATCTCTTGCATTAACCCCAGGGCAACTTGGAAGCCCCGAAATCCCGACGACCATTGATCAGCTTTATAGTTGGATCTTGGCGGCCGTTAGCAAAACTTCACCCATTTGCTCGAATTGTAACTGAAAAGGGGATCCTCCGTGCTGCGCTTGGGCGCTTCCTGGGAAATCCTGCAGACCTGTGTACCTTTGTGCCCTGATACCAAAATTGTTGCTAACAGATCCAATCATTGAAAATAAGATATATACTATAATATTAACAAAACTTTAATGAGAGTGGCACTATAGTTGCAACCCATGCACATAAAAGATAATATTTAAATATCTCTTCTCGAATGCCCCTATTTACCTCTATTTTGGAGAGCTCTAGTGCATCCACCAAGAACTTGTGTGGACATAGCCTGTCAATATCAACATTGAATATATGAAGTAATAAGGAGGCTACAACATACCAGTGGGAGTGGATCCTATTATATGTATGATTTATAGAATACCTAACTGTAAGATATGGGTACCTGAGATGACCTGTATAAAGGGTTCCCATTAGCTTAAAACTATGAATTAACATCACAACCTAAAATACCACAAAAGAAATTAGTGGGTCCATGTTGAACTTACAAGAATGATGGTGTGAGGAACTAAAATCTTTGCGTGGATTTGTTTGGAGAGCATCAAAAATAGGAATCTCTCTATCCAGTGCCAACTTGTAACTCAAAGCATAAGGTACCCACATATCACATCCACAAAAAAGAGTATGTATGAATAATGAGTGAAAGAGTCATATATTTTCCCAGATGTCTTGAAATGGATGCTGGAAATATTACTTCTCAGGGGGAGTAATCATTGTGTAACTTTAGATTAAATGAGACTCTACTTCTAGTGTCATATTGAAGCATGGTCCAACAAGAGTACTCCTAAATATATGAAAATATGAGACCATATCCACCCAACCAACCCTATAAGTGAGAATGGCATTGAATTTTTCTCTATCTTAAAAGTGTTGAGTGGCAATATTTTGTTTTCCCCAAGTTCCCTTGAATCCCATGGGAGTCATAATAATATCCCAAGATGTCTAGTTTTTAAATGGATTTCACTGAGTGTGATGTCAAGATATTGCTATCTAAAAGAAGAAGGATAAAAATATACACTCCAAAAAGAAAGCAACCATATGTATTTCTCAATGTGTTTGTTATAAACTCCTCTAATTCATTCAATGTAGAGCCTAAAAAGTTTAGGAGAGAGTAAACAACATTGTTTAACTCCTATAGTGATTTTGAATCCCTCTATATCACCGGATCTTGTATGTATTCTACCAATGATGGAATCATAAAGTGTCATAACTAGTGAAACTACCAAGTATTAAATTCCTAGAAGATTAATCCTTCTGGGAATAGGTTTCAATGCACTATGTCAAATGCCTTGCTAAAGTGTACAATGATACAAGAGGATACACTACAAGGAGAACACCTTATAGTGAAGGTTTTTGTAAAGTTTTTTAGTGTTACAAAATGTGGAAATTTTTTCAAAAAAACCTCTGCTACAACCTCCTCTCTTGGTTGCGGAGGTTTTAGTAAAGGTTTTAATGGATGTTCCATATAACTAAAAAAATTTGGGCAGGTAGAGGTTGTAGAAGATGTTTCTTTTTCGGTGCTTTTATTGTCAAAACGAACTGGTGCACCATTAAAAGCAACGCCCCAATGTGTACCTAAACACAAAATGTACCAAAACTACCTTACATAAAATGCCTCGGAACGTACATAAAACCAAAAATGAATCGATGTGCCATTACACAAATTCTCAGTGTGTACATAAAAAAAAGGAACCAATGCGCCATTACATGAAATGCCTCCGTGCGTACATAAAATGAAAATGTGCCAATTCATCATGACATCAATTCCCTGGTGCATACATAGGACGCAAAAACATTGGTGTGTTTATAGTTATTATGCCCCATATTCCCATTTTGTTGTATGCAACACCAGTGTGTTTTTATTTCATGTCTATCCCGATGCTTGTATAATTTGTATGTGTCGATGCCTGTATTACCTTGTGCACTGAAAGGTACTGAAATTTCAAATATTCAAGTGAGATGTCTGCATCATCCTTTGTTCTGAAGCACATATGCTTATATTACATATAAAGGGCTGGTGCATTTATTTTATTTAAATCATTGGTGTTGTTATTATATTTAAAGAATCCTTGCGTATTTATCACATGTCCACTGTAAAAATCTAAAATGATAATATTATCGTACATTATATGTGTCGATTCTTTAGTATAATTAATATGCGTCAGTTCTTCAGTATGCTTAATATGCATCGATGCACATAACCCCTTAAAAACCACTGATTTTTGTATTATTTCAGGCACCATTTTGATAGTTCAAAAGAATGCACCGATATGTATATATTTTACATATTTTTTTTTATAATAATATATTTTTTTATATTTATGTTATTGCATTTTGATATAATGATTGCATTAATGCCTTATCCGAGATATTACACCTCTGTTATTGGCAACACTGTAAATCATTCACATATTTAATCAATTATTTGCAGCAATGTAAATCATTCACATATTTAATCAATTATTTGCAACAATGTAAATCATTCACATATTTAATTAGTTATTTGCAACAATGTAAATCATTCACATATTTAATCAGTTATTTGCAACAATGTAAATCATTCACATATTAATTAATCAACAACACAACATTTGACAACATTTGACAATGCAATAAAATAACAAACCCATTTTATTATATATGAATAAGAGACCCATGGTCATACAAAATGGGACAACATAAAGGTCCACAATAATCAAAATGGAACCAATATGTAATTTTTACACTTATTGGTAACATGTCCTCATGAAATTGAGACATTATGTTCACTACATTAAGCAAAATCCTTGATTTTTATAGACTGATATTCCAAAACATACAATTTGAAGTAACATTCAATTATATTGATAGTCATTCGTCACTTGAATTACTGTCATTGCTCGAGATGTGTGCATTCCTCATTTCTTGATCATTTGTAGGTGATATTGTACTTTGTTTATTTCACGTTTATTTAAATGGATGTTTTCTTTCTCAACTTGTTTTTGACATTCCAACCGATCATGTTCCATCTACAAACATGGAAATAAAGTGTAATCAATAAATCTACATTTATAATATTGTAGAATCTACATGATTGCATAAATAAATAAAAAACATACCATAGAAATGAGTGATTCATAAACCATACACATGCTTTCGAAGCTTTGCTTCATGTCGTGTATCAAGAGATCTTCTATTGGTTCCTCTCCATACTTTGTTTCCTGCATGTTTAATACGCCGTGACAAAGCATAGTCGATATAATTGATATAAAGTTTTCTTATTGTTTCATTAATTATAAAACAAGGGAAGTTAAACAACATAGCTACTTACAAATTGTTCAATTAAACCTTGATACTTCAACACATACTCACAACCCTCAGTTAACCCAATGTTGATCAATTCCTCGGTTGTCTCTTCTTTGTATGCTAGGATCTATTAGAAGACATACATGGACCAGTGAAAATTAATTATTTAAATATAAAGATCAAAACAAATATGAAAACGTAAGTAACGTCGAAAACGTAAGTACTCACAAACTTTGTGATCAACCCTTTTCTTCCTTTCCGTCCTATCTTATGTGTTGATTTGGTTCCATTTTGCATTCTTTTCTACAACAAAGCAATTGAAAATTAGTATTTAATATGATAAATAAATTAGATGTACATAAAAGAATAAATGAATGATCACATACCTCTGATGCATGTTGTTGTTGGGATGCATCCTCCTGTGATGCAATTATGTTCATTTCTTTTACCATCTCCTTGTACATTTTTTTAGACATCCCTACTGACATGTATTGGCTTTACCCTCATTTGTTGCTTGGAATTTTCATAATCTTCTTGAAAAATGAAAAAAACAATATATATTTTTTTTAAATGTATATGAAAGTAAATATAGCAAAATAAGTTAATTTGGTAATTATTGGAACATATTATAGAAAAACATGTTTAGTAATAAGACCTTTTATATGGCCCAAAGGGGTTGGATCCAATGGTGGAAAGCGAGGAGTTTTTCACCATTGGGCAAGGTTCAATTCCCGTGAGGGCCTAACCTGAAGCCATGGGGGCACCTTGAGGTAGTGGCCGAACATGTGGTTGCACCCAAAGATACTATATTAAATGGTATTGTAACCCGTGCACACATAAGTGTATCAAAGGCCACCCCCATGTCCTTCAAATATTTTTAGCCCAAAGGGGTTGGATCCAATGGTGGAAAGTGAGGATTTTTTCACCATTGGGCAAGGTTCAATTCCCATGAGGGCCTAACCTGAAGCCATGGGGGCACCTTGAGGTAGTGGTCGAACGTGTGGTTGCACCCAGAGATACTATATTAAATGGTATCGTGCTCCGTGCACACATAAGTGGATCAAAGCCCACCCCCATGTCCTTCAAATTTTAAAAGGTCGGCAGAGGCAGCTAGATGGTAAAGTCATTTTTGCAATGAAGGTCAGGTCCTGTGCTCAAACACGAGCAAGGACGTGGTCTAGTCGTGGAACAAAGCTTAACTGGGCCAAGCCTGCATACCTTTCAGCCCAAAGGGGTTGGATCCAATGGTGGAGAGCGAGGAGTTTTTCACCATTGGGCAAGGTTCAATTCCTGTAAGGGCCTAACCTAAAGCCATGGGGGCACCTTGAGGTAGTGGTTGAACGTATATTAAATGGTATCGTGATCCATGCACACATAAGTGGATCAAAGCCCACCCCCATGTCCTTCAATTTTTTTTTTCCCAAAGGGGTTGGATCCAATGGTGGAGAGCGAGGAGTTTTTCACCATTGGGCAAGGTTCAATTCTCATGAGGGCCTAACCTGAAGCCATGGGGGCACATTGAGGTAGTGGTTGAACATGTGGTTGCACCCAGAGATACTATATTAAATGGTATCATGACCCGTGCACACATAAGTGGATCGAAGCCCACCCCCATGTTCTTCAATTTTAAATCCCCTCGGGGGGCAGCTCAATTGGAAAGTGTCGTGAATATGAAGTTCCATAAGGTTTCGAGTTCAAATCCCCCCGACTTATAATGTGTGCCGCGTAATGGGCATCGTGGGAACACCTGGAGGTTATAGTGGTAGCAGTTAGATAACATGGCCACGTGTAATGCGAGCACGTGCCCAATTAGTTGCTGATTCCGCCAAACATAAAAAAAAAAGCAAAAAACAAAATAAAAAAATAAGACCTTTTATATGATTCTTTTTTGTTATTGTAAGTTTTTTTTATTGGAAGTCTCATGGGTCTCATTGATGATGACTTCGAAAGTGCTTCTTGTAGTGTACATATAACCTGATTCTTGGAGTCATTAGACTGATTTTTGTATTGTAAGTGGAAATTACATTTATATGTTCTTTCCACTATATCCCTCAAAGATCTGTAAAAAAATTTACCCCTCTCATTAACTTCAAGCACCACTCCATATGAACTGTTGAACAAGCCATCATCATCATTTACATCCTTAAATTGTTTTTTCCTCCTAAGACACGATTCCATTCATGTGCTATCGGTCCATGCATAACATTAAAAAAATGTGAAATCAAGTGTTTAAAACTTGTTGCGATTAATGTTAAAAAAATCATTTTTAGTAAAAAGTCAAAGAAAAACTTAATGTTGATTACCTTTCGATCCATATGTTTTCTTTCTTTGCAACATTTCAATAAAGATTTTATTCTTTCTTGCACTCATATTGTGAGCAATCTTATTGAGTTTCTTCAAGTTTTTTTTCTACATGACACACATTAACCAATACACATCATTAATTTAAACTTAGAAATATTTTAAATGTATTAAATTTTTAATAAAACTTAAAAAACTTTCCTCCCTTTCTTCTTGGGATGAGCTACCATTACACTGATTGCAATAAGATTTTTTATTTGAACTTCTATTAGCCATGTTGTATAAAAAAAATCAAGAATAATCCTAAATAGAAATTATGAAATTTTTATACAATCTAGTATATCGGTGCATATCATTAAACATAACGCATTGGGGCGTCAAAAATAAATAAATCCTATAAAGATCTGTTGCTTAAAAAAATAAACCCTATAAAAATATATTTCTTTAAAAAGAGGGGAACAAAAAAAACCAGCAAGAAAGCTACAACTTCCAATAC
Organism: Picea sitchensis; assembly: GCA_010110895.2. Lineage (NCBI taxonomy): Eukaryota > Viridiplantae > Streptophyta > Pinopsida > Pinales > Pinaceae > Picea > Picea sitchensis. The sequence goes on along the minus strand of SNQJ01S0051435.1, from coordinate 38,210 downwards.
CGAAGGTAACTATAAAACCCTTTTTTTTAAACATGCATTGAAAATAGTTTGAATCAAATAGGGAAACATTGAAATGATAAGTAGAATGAAATCACATACTTAAAATATCTTCTCTATAGATTTGTATGTGCCATACAGATCCCTTCCAAATTTGTCTCTTCAAATAAATCTACCCACTCCAAAGTATTTCGTGGTAAATCTCTCTTCCACAAATCTTCCCTCTAAATTCTTCCAAAAAATGAAATAATGAAATAATTTTTTAATTTAGAAACAAATACATTTATAAAAATGACATTCCCTCTCTTTTTTCGCTGTATTTTTTCACTTTGTATGTAAAAACACTTAGTAAACTATCTATTTAAAAAATTAAATTTGTCGTCAAATTGGTGTGCCACACATATTAATGTACCCTAGTGTGTATATACGTAAAAATACACTGATACCAATTTTATCGACAAAAGAGAAATGCTAATCTCTACTATTAAAATATATAGATACTTTTCTTTGCGGTGGTTCTAACGGAGGTCATGGTTCGATGAGTTTCATAGTGTAGTGCACCAATGCATTCTATATATATAGACACATCGGTGTGTAAGAAAATAATTAAAATCATCGATAACTTTTAATATCAAATTCATGGACGTATTGATGATGGTTTCAGCTCAAATGAAGGGAAAAAAAGGTTATAATATCAAATGGCCAATACTTTGGATTCCAACTTATTCCATATCATTGCAAGTTTGTCAACTTCTCCCACATTGTTTGAAGTAAGTTTATATTTTATTTATAATTCATTTATATGGTTGAATTTATGTAATTTATGCACGTGCATTTGAATATTTGTTCATTGAATTTTGTAGGATCATAAATCAGGATCGAGTTTGGATGAGAAAGATATTCCATCAGTGTAAAAATGTTGCAAGATATTATCAAAAGAAAGATATTGCAAGAAATTTTTTGATGAAAATGGACAATTGCTTTACCCTGCCAATTGTAACATGCCATATTATAGTAAACTGCAGTCTGGGTCAACGATTTTACACCATGAATTGGATCTCTTTTATGACACAACAGTGGTATGTGGTTGTTCAACATGTAAAGGGTTGAATAAGAACCCTTGACATGTCACATTGTCCCATTATATTAATGATCGAATACCCAAATTTGATGGTCTATTACCTCCCACTGTGCTCAATAATACAATAGGTGATATAGAAAAGACATGTAGGAACACTTCCATATGCTCCTTTTTTGAAAAGTTGGAAGCCAGATAAACTACGTTTCATCCTAAATTGGTCAACCTGTCTCCTTTTGTTGAGTCAACAGAGAGTTCTTATAGTGATCCAAAGTATGATATCAATGTTACCCAAAACATCACTACTATGAGATCAAAAAGGTTATATGAGCTAAGAGAAAAAATGTCCAAGTACACACCAAAATCTGTTCAATTGTTGGAAGGTAGTGTTGGCTTCCCTCTTACTATCCATCTGCAAAGTAAATACCAAACTTGTTAAAACTGAGCTTTGTAAGGCACTTAGCCAACATCTATGTCTGATATTGGAACCAAATTATCTTTTTATGGTAATAGTTATAAGATTGCCAAGTCTAAAATAGATGTTTCAAATATTAGGTTGTTTATCCTTTCACATGTATCCATTCCTCCCAAATAATCAATGACACTTATGCCATTTTGTGGTCCTCTTTATAGTCAGTCTGATTACTTGAATATTCTCAAATACAAACTTAACATTTCCATGTATAGTATGTGCATGAATGTTAACTATGCTTTTGGAAAATTTAATAGGAAAAACTTGTTATATATCTATGGTTCTCCATGAAATCATGGGAACATTGCAAGGTTCATAAATAGTTTTAGGGCCTCATTATTTAGTGCAAATTGTTCCTTTGAGGAAAACTCTAATGACAAAGAGTTCTTTATGAAAAGGAAGGAATCCATATTTGTAGTTTTGCATGCAATACATAGTTTTTCTTCTTGTGATGAGTTGTTAATAAACTATAACTTTCGTATACCACAAACCGCTAGTTAAAAATGCCTTGCATTGGGTCTACCTTTCGATGTTCCCTTGGGGTGTAAGAAAAATATGATTGAGTACTTGTATTTTTGGACTTTTAATTTTATATGGATTGGATCATTATATTATTTTTCATCTATCTCAATGCTTTTAGAGTGGAACAAATTGGAGGAATCAACATGCAAGGTCATTTTAGTGGTAGGTCCTAGTTTGGAAAATTAGGGTTCAAAACCTTTTAGAGCCATTTTGAGGCATTAAATGGAATTTTTTGGGGGTTTTGTGTCTAAAACTTGTGCACACCCCCTTGATGGTGTTCTACACTCTGATACATTTCCATCGGTGTACATAGTGCGTCAATCAGATCTTGTATGAAAAAGTTATACCTCCCGCAAGTTGGCCTACCATATTGACCACCATGGTATGAGAGGATACCATGTCAGCCCCCATCACTCATGCATATGGGGATAGCTACATATGTAATTTAAATAATATTCTAGAAGGTTCAAAACAATATCACAATTGAGGGTTGAGGAAGTAAAAAACCTGCCCGTAGATGGCTATCGGGCTATGTTAAATACCGAGCCACTAAGATGAGAAGGGGTTCCATTATTTTGCATTGTATCTTGTTCCATAATTGAGTAGAGCATATGAGAGTGGTATTCTGTGAGCATAACAGAGGAGGAGAGATTATGTAGAATCCATATAGGCCACAGGTCAAAGGAAACTCCTTGAAGAGTGCCTCTTTCTTTGTACTTGCATAATTTCTATACTATAGAAAAGAGAGTAGAACAACTTCACCTTCTAGTTGAGTTTTCTCCTATATTGGGTTTCCCAGGTCATATCTTGTGTTTATTTGTGGATAGTGTGAATTTACTTTATTGTTCTCTATTTTCTACATTTTTTGTATTTCATGCATAGGCATAAAATCAATAGCTAAATATTTTGGATATCTAAAGGAAAATTAACCTTAATAGTAATGATATCAGTATTGTATTAGATTTGTTGTGACAAACTATTCCAGTGGAATATCCATGAAAATTTATAGATCATATTGGTATTAGAGCAGGTTTTTCTTTTGGGTATTTGTGGTAAGTTGCAGGATCCAGGAATCGACTGACAGAGAAGTCATAGAAACCCCATCCATGGTGGACAAGTATGTTCATAACAACCCTTGAGATATATCATAAGAGAGATTTGAGAGGTTGGAAGCTCAAGTTGCCGATGTCAGAGACAATATGAACCTCCTCATGGTGGCTCTATCAAGCAATATTGAACCATTTGGAGATGATGGAGGATTTGACTCAAAGAACATATCAGAGGGGAAATCAAAACAATAGGAAGACTCAAGAAAGGAGTTGTGAAAATAATCTAAGAAAGAGCAGCCGAGTTCGAGTGTCGTGAAACCTTCACAATCCCTATTCAATATGGAAGTGAAAGTGGACATAACGCCATACCAAGGTGAGATCGATGCATTAAAAGTGAATCATTGGTTGCAACAACTAGAATTTTATTTTAGCGTTCACCATATAGATGAAGAATAAAAGATTTCATTTGCTAGATTGAAGTTAGAAGGCCATTCTTTAACATGGTGAGAAATCCATATGGAAAGACTTAGGCTGGAGGGTGATATGCTAGTAACTAGGTGGGAGGACTTCAAAACCCTCATCAAGTTCCAATTATACCCTATCAGGTATGTAGAGGACCAATGGATTTGGTGGCATTACTTCAGGTAGAGGGAAGGATAGAGTTTACAGGAGTACACCACTGAGTTCAAAAAGATTTCCATCATGCTATGTATCTCTCCCAAGAGCCCAATTGTACTCCTCAAGTATCTCGAAGTTGATGCTCTTCAAGACAAGGAAAGTGGATGATGCATGTGTATAGGAATAGTACCTGGAAAACATAGGACAAAAGAAAGGGTAACCAAGTGGTTCAAAGCAGAAAGAGAAACAAGAAGTTTCCAAGGAGGGGAAGAAGAAGTGGAAAGGGGGAAAAGATAAGAAGACAACAACCACTACATATGAGTACAAATATCCCAACAACCATTGCAATGATTGTGACAATGATGGTCACTCCAAGGGAATATGTTGGAAATTGCATCTAGAGTTGAACTCGAAGAACTACAAGAAGGATATAAAGAAAAATATTGTTTTAGCCACATATTCAAGGAATAATGTTGAAAGTAGCTCGGATGTGGATGAAAATATTTTCTTCACATTTATGCAGAAGGACGTGAATCTGAGTATCCTTCATCACCAAGAAGAGAAGGAGATGACCAAGCTCTTCCACATCAATATTCAAGTCCAGAAGACCAAGATATATGCTTTGTTCGACTCTAGCTCATAGGCTAATCTCATAGCAGTGGATATAGTCAGCAATCTTGGATTGGAGGTTCATGATCACCCTAGCCCCTATCGATTAGGTTCGGTAAGCAAGGATGCAGAGATAAAGGTAAAGAAATAGTGTAAGATTAAATTTGTTATAAGTGTTGATTTTATTGATGAAGTGGAATTGGATGTAGTACCCCTTGATGTATGTTGAGTAGTGTTTTGAGGCCCTTACATGTATATGAGGGATGCAATATTCATGTAGAGAGCCAACCAATACCGATTGATCAAGGAAGTGAAGTTCTACACCATCAACGCACATACAACCAAGTCAAAGAAGTCACTTGTAAGTGCCAACCAAGCCAAGAAGTTGATTAGTTCTAGTAAGAAATATGTGTTTCTTTTCTTAAGAGAAAATTAGTCTAATGATGAGTCAATGAGATTGAAGGCGTCCTAGGAGGGGTGTACTAAAGAGAAGAAAAATCAATTGGAGGATTTCCTACAAGCATAAAAAGGAGTGTTTCAGGACCCTAAATGGATACCACCTAAGAGTGAAGTGGAGAAAAAAAATACTATTATTTCCAAACTCCCTATTGTTGAATATTTGGTTGTATAGATAGTCCATTCTAGAAGCAAATGAAGTGAAGAAGAAGTTGAAATAGTTGTTGGAGTAGGGTTTGATTCGACCAAGTACCTCACCTTGTGTTTCACCCATCATAATTGTTCTTAAGAAGGATGGGACTTGGAGAATGTGTATTGATTATAAGGCATTAAACAAGATTATACTGAAGAATCAATACCCCCTGCCAAGGATCGATGATCTTTTGGACCAGTTGCAGCATGCCAAGTACTCCACTAAGATGGATTTGAAATCATGAAATCACCAGGTACAAGTCAAAGAAGAGGATACCTAGAATACTACCTTCAAGACAAGACAAGGTTTGTATGTGTGGTGGTTTATGCCATTCGGTTTATGCAATGCACCAACTACATTTATGAGACTAATGAATGATGTTTTATGCCCTTATCTAGATTCATTTGTTATTGTCTATTTGGATGATATATTGGTTTATAGTACTACTTGGGAGGAGCACATATCACATATTATGCAGGTGTTAGAGACTCTGAAAAAGCACCAGTTGTTGGACAATCTCAACAAATGTGAGTTTTCTCAATAGTCTTTGGTGTTTTGGGGGTATGTGATCGGTGGAGGAAATCTCAAGATAGATCCCACAAATATGGAGGCCATCATGAAATGGTTAGTTCGTACAAATGTCACTGTAGTTAGGAGTTTTTTTGGGGAAACACAATACTTGTTGAAGTTCATAACTTTATTTTCAGAGATAGTTGCACCACTCCATGCCATAACATCCAGTGGCAAGAGTTTCGAGTGGGGGGAGGGGGGGGGGAATCAAAAAAATGTTTTTGATGATATGAAAATAAATATCAGTCAAGCACCAATGCTCGTGCTACAAAACTTGTAGAATCCCTTCGAAATTGAGACAGATGTAACTGGGTATGCCATGGGAGCATTTTTTATGCAAGGAGGAACGCTGGTATGCTATCATTATGAATTATTTCATGGGGAGGTTCTCAAATACCCTACCTACAACAATGAGCTTTATGCCTTGGTACAAGCTGTCAAAAAGTGGAAGCACTATCTGATGGGAAAGGAGACCATCATTCACATAGATCACCAACCACTACATTATTTGTAGGCCTAGAGTAAGTTACAACAAACCAAACATTACAACTTGATGGGGTTTTTACAACAATTTCATCTAGTCATCAAGTATAAGAAGGGTAGCACAAATAAATTTGCAGAAATTATTTCACGGCCACCCACATCCAAGAATAAAACTTTAGGAACTCTGATGCACATGGATCCTTTTACCCATGGTGGATAGAAAGAGGATTACATAGAATATGAGGAATTCAAGGAGGTGTTTCAACAACTACATGGCCAAATTAATATAGAATAAAGTGACGAAAAGGATGACTATCATTTCCAGAATGGATTATTCTACAAATCTTGACAAGCTCTATGTCCCTAAAGGTGAAAAAACTTAGCTTATCAGAGAGGCTCACACCTCCAAGGTTGCAGGAAATTTTGGTGTTGGGAGGACAATTGCCAATTTACAAAGGTATGTGTACTAGCTTAGAATGCAAGAAGATGTAGCATGGGATATTATATGATGTATACTTTGTTGTACTAGAAATCCTAGTAACATGAAGCAACATCTATACCATCCCTTACCTGTACCCACTCGACCTTGGGAAAGAATTTCTATTGGTTTTTTGGGAGGTTTACCGACCACACGGAAGGGACATGACTATTTATTTTTTGTAGTTGGAAGGTTCAACAAAATGTGCATTCTCATGCCTTGTAAAAATACCATCAAGGGATAGGAAGCAACAAACTTGTTCTTCCAATAGGTCTAGGTACACTTTGGGATACCAAGGAGCATCATCTCAGGTAGGGATACCATATTTCTCTATGCATTTTGGACTACATTGTGGGAAAAAAATATGGACACTAAGTTGAAGAGGTGTACAACATTCCATCCACAGACATATGGGAAGACATAAGTAGTCAACAAAACTTTGGTACAACTTTTGAGGGGTTAAAATCAGAAGCATTCGAAGACCTAGGATGAAAATTTGATATATATACAACACTCTTATAACAAAGAAGTGCACACTTCTACTGGTAAGTCACCTTTTGAAACTTGCTTTGCGTATTTTCCACCAAGTTCACCCTTATATGTTTTATATGGATAGGAAGGAGGAGTGAGGGAGGACCTCATAGGATATGCATTAAAACCAGAAAAAATTGTTGAGAAGATCATGAAGATCCATTTGCAAGTACTAGAATCATTAAAGAAGTTAGAGGAAAAATCTAGAAGGTTCCAGGCTCCAATTTTCCAAACTATGACTTGCCACTAAAATGAACCTGTAAGTTGATTCCTTTAATTTTTTCCACTCTAAAAACATCCAGATAGATGAAAAATAATATAATGATCCAATCCAAATCATACCTCCCCATTTAGGGAGGATTTTGTTCCCCAAAAGATTTACTGAATGAGGTGAGGAAATTTTTCCTCTACCTTCTCCCTGGAGTACGACTTTGCCTTGTCTGGAAGTTGTCCTTTCAACCCAATCTTCCAAAAGTCATGTTGATCTAGGTGGATCTAACTCAAGAAAGGAGTCGTGGAAATAATCTGAGAAAGATCACCCTAGTTCGAGTGCCTTGAACCATTTATAGTGTCTATTCAATATGGAATCGAAAGTGGACATAAAGCCATACCAGGGTTAGATTGATGCATTAAAATAAAATCATTGGTTACAATAACTAGAAGTTTATTTTAGCATTCACCATATAGATGAAGATCATAAGATTTCATTTGCTAGATTAAAGTTAGAGGTCCATGCTTTAAGCTAGTGGGAAATCCATACAAAAACACTTAGGACTTCAAAACCCTCATCAAGTCCCAATTCTACCCTATCAGGTATGTATAGGACCAATGGATCCATTGGAACTACTTCAGGAAGAGGCAGGGGAAGATTGTACATGAGTCCACCACTAAGTTCATAAAGATTGCCATAATGTCAGGTATCTCTCCCAAGAGCCCTAATGTACTCCTCAAGTATCTGGGGCATTTACACAGTCATCTACGAAAGAATATGACTCTCTTAAATCCAAGGATAGTGGATGAGGCGTTTGTATAGGCATAATACCTAGTAAACATAGGCCAAAAGAAGGGGCAACCAAGTGGATCGAAGCGAAAAGAGCACCAGGAAGCTTCCAAGAAGGGGAATAAGAAATGGAAAGGGAGAAAATATAAGAAGACAACATCCACTACACATAAGTTCAAAGATACTAGCAACCATTATAATAATTGTAAAATTGATGGTCACTTTGAGGAAAAATCTTTGAAACTACATCCAGAGCTAAACCCAAAGAACTGCAAGAGGACGGAAAGAAAAATAATATTTTAGCCACAGATTCAAGAAATTAGGTGAAAGTTATCTTGGATGTGGAAGAAAATATTATATTCACATCTATGTAGAAGGACATGAATCTAAGTAGCCTTCGTCACAAGGAATATAAGGAGATAACCAAGCTCTTCCACATCAAGATTCAGGTCAAGAAGACCAAGATAGATGTTTTTTTCGACTTTGGCTCATAGGATAATCTCATAGCAGTGGATTTGGTTAATAATATTGGATTGAACTTTCATGATCATCCTATCCACTATCTATTGGGTTGGGTAAACAAGGATGTAAAGATAAAGGTAAAGAAACAGTGTAAGATTAAATTTGCTATAAGTGTTGATTTTATTGATGAAGTGGAATTGGATGTAGTACCATTTGATATATGTGGAGTAGTTTTTGGAATCCCTTACTAGTAACCTTAATAGTAAAGATTTCAATATTTTATTAGATATGTTGTGACGAATTGTTCTAGTGGAATGTCCACGATCGTTTACAGATCACAATGGAACTAATGTAAATGTATTGCTTAATTCACTATTTGTTTTATAAAGTGGTTGGTTGCATGTTACAATCATAACATCAAACATGGAGACTAATCTCCCTATAACTTCTACACATGGACTTTTGTTTATTTTATTTATTAAGTTTTCTTATTCTTTTTTATATTTTTAAATACTAATATACAATTATTAATTTAATTTAATATTATTTTTACCTTAACAAATTAATTAATTTCTTGACAAATGAAATCAAATTCTTACATTTCCTTATGAGGAGATTCGTAATTAAGATGATGGTGGAGCAAAAAAACATAAAGTCGTTTAAAGAAATTGTGTATATCAAAATTCATTATTATTAATGATTTCATTTTCATATTTAATAATTACGATTATAATAAATTTTTAATTATAACAATTATAAAAGTAATTATGAACAATTTTTTTAATGTTAACAACAAAATAAATGAGAAAATAACATTTCATAAAAGTAAATTTTCTTTGTAAACATGTTTAATCAACATATTGTATCTTGCTAGAAATTCAACAATTCACCTTGAAGAAGAATTAAACATTATATGACATTAATAGTTTTAAGTTTTTACAATTACAATCCAAAGTAAAGATTTGCATAAAACTGAAGTTAAACATTATATGGAAACTCTAAATTCTAATGAGTTGTACATCTAATTTAAAAACAAAGAAATAATTAGTGTAATTATAATACATTTTATAAATAAAACAACAACAACATCAACATGATTTGAAAAAACACAATATACATGTGTGTTATACTATTTATAGTGCACCAGTGTGATTGAAAGTGCAATGGTGTGGTTGTTACATAAAAATGCATCGAGAAACAATTTGATTGACAAAGTGTGTATGCAAACTTCCACAACTAAAGTTTTGTGGAGGCAGTCACTTTTTGGCGCATCTCATCATTTAGCACATGGAATCAATCCTCTGCCACTTCCTAAGTGCTCTTCCTCACATCTCCTCCTCTACGAGCGACTCAAATTTCTCCAAGGTGCCATCCTCGTCATTCCAGTAGCGATAATATGAATTGTCATCAATTCACTTGTAAATTGCGAATGACAGGTTGAGAACATCTGGCTCTAAAGTATCATCAACAAGTTTATCTTGGACCTTGATAGGTATCTGAAGGTTGAATAACTCTCATACCATCTAATTCAAAATTCATAGTCTCCTTGAGGTCAATGATAGAATAATTCTCATAGGCCTAGTCAACTCCCAACATAGCAGGATATGGATCCCTTTCTCCCATTATCTCAATGACTTCAAAATCAACCATTATTTTAACACCAGCCAAATCCACCTCTACATTCTATAACTTCCCCACTGGAAAAATACAGTATTGATTGGCCATCCTCAGATGAATAGGAGAGTAGATTAGTTTAGGTTTCCTTAGTTCCTCCCAAGTCTTCTTAGGTAGAATGTTAACATCGAAACCAAAATCTAGCATAACATCTTTGATTTCATAATAATCTAACTAACCATTTAACCTAAAATCCTTTCCATTTCTTCTCTTTCTTCTTTGTACTCGACTCGCTTTAATTTATGGAAGGTTGGAAAAAATATACTCTCCTATATTTATTTCTGCTCCCAAGACCATTTAATAGCATTCCACAACTTTTCAGTAAGTTTCTTGTCATCTAAGATATCATAAAACAATTGGAACAAAAGGTCAATTGTTTTTTGTGACTTACCTGAAGACTCCAACTGAACAAAAGATTCTCTAGTTATCTACGGTTGATGTGGGGTCAACTTGAAGCTGGGTTCTACAACTTCATAGGTTGGCAAGGTGGGCATATTTCTGAACATATCCATTGCACTTTTAAATAACGCCTTATGTTGTGTAGAATCGTACTTGGCATTTCTCTCCCTAGCCTTCTAAATCTGAATTAGATGCCGACTCTTTTCATAAAAACTAGTCTTCACTCCTCCCTTGGTAATGGTATTGATATCAGACCCGCTCCCCTCGGCCATAGATATTGGTTCAAAATTTATCAGGTTATCCCCTCTTTTTCTAGAGCGATCTTACCACTTGGATATCAGATCAAGGGTTTCTTTAGTGGGATGAGTATTGTTTCTACAATGTGAGTACTATGGTCTTCATGGAAGCGAGAAGTCTCTTGCAATATTTTCTTGCTAATCACAATTATAATAACGAATTGGTCCTCTTCGATCAGTTTGTCCACCTCTATATCTGCCCCCACCTCTGCAACCTCCTCCATATCCTTGAGGTCCTTCATTCACTCAGAATGTTGATTTGTCTAGTTTATCCACAAGTGCATCTAAATCATGACATTGATTAGTATTGTGAGCGGGAGAGCCACATAACTCATAGTACAATGTATTAGGAGTAGGTGAATACTTCTACAAAATAGGGAAATGTTGTGGGGGTGCCCTCAGTTCCTACAAATTTCACAATATTCATTAGTCTGAACCCCCTGGTTATTGGGAAAAGCATGATATTAGAATGGCCCATGGAATGGTGCTATGACAAAAATTTGTGCAACTCCTCCTAATGGTACAACTAGCGAAGATACCATTGGAACACTATAGGGCCCTGTACCTCTCATCCTTGGACATTCATTCACCAAATGACATTCTATGTAACATCATGTACACCAAACTTGAGGTTGACCTGTCTTAGGGAGGGTCAACTCTTGAATATTTTCAGTAAGTGCATAAATATGAACCTACAGTTGCGTGAGACTCACATCCTCAGGAGGTCTCACAACTCTTAGACTCCCTGGATATCTTTCCATGGCCTCAATATTCATAGCCTACTCTAATGATTCTACTAGAGTAGTTATCCTTTCTTCTATCATAGGAATGTGGGTCAAGGGTAATAATCCTTGGATAAACCACTCCCTTTGGTGATCCTCATGAATGGGATTCACCCAATTACTTATTGCATCTTTGAACCTTTGATTATACTCCTATGCAGATTCACCATCTCTCTATTTTATATCCCACAACTCTGTAAGTGCTTGTTTCTTTGATTGTGGTAATTGAAACTCTACAATGAACTTATGTTGTACTTGAAATAATGTGAAGGATTGACCTTGAATCCCTAGTTCCATAACCTTCATATACCATCTGAGAGCTTGAGCTCTCAGAGTGGTCTAGAATTCAACCAATTTATTTGCATTTGGAGTTCCTGATGACCTCCAAATAGCTTCACACAAAAACCAATGTTGTTCAACATCTTCATCCCCTTTTCCCCAAAACTCAAGGTATCGGGTAAGGGACCTTGTAGTTTGTGTTTCCATCAATGAAATTGTAAATTTTGGTAGAATAAATCCACGAGGTCTTGGTTGTGAAATTACATTGGAACTCACCACACTTCCACTACCAATGCCCAATAAACTCGTGGAATAGGAAAAACTTAGAGAGTTGTGAAAAGAAAATGTTGTAGAAGAATTAAATAAAGAAGTTACCAAACTAGTTGACGATGCCAGGGGAATATGTGATTCAGGTTTGGTTCTCTTTCCTCTAGAACAGGTTTCTTTGATCTTGGGGGTCTCATTCTCCTGGAATATTATATTCAATTCTTGATGCAAACCATTATATTTTCGTGTAACATGTTCAACTCATAGATGATTTTAGGGGTTAAATTTCGCTCATGGGCGAAATTTTAGGATTTAAATTTTTGAAGGGGCGAATATTGTATGAAGTAGATTTTAAGAAAAAATAAAATTAGCCAAAATATTAAATTAAACAACATATATGGTAGATGATTCGTCCCATAGAGAAAATCTGAAAATTCGGTGCAAAGATGGTTCACCCTCCCGATTTCATGACAAAATTTCCAATTCACCTAGATTTTGTAGAATCCATTTTTTATGGTGGGTGAATCGCCCTGCATATCCTAGAATCAAGGATTTAGGTTAAATATTTTGCCTCCATCTCCTCAAATCAAGGGATTATGGCACTGATTTCTCCCATACATTTCAATGGGAAGGATTTCACCTATGTATATGTAAATGGTCGTGTTGGTTGGCCTTGACTCAAGCCACCCATTTTTTCTGGTGATCCAGTGATAAACAGGGGCAAGGGAGAGAGACTGTAGACATACGACAGATTGTAGATGTGTGAGAGTTCTTAACCATAGTTACCAGTTGGTGAGTTCTTCTTGTCTCATTCTTTGGTGCTTATGATTATTTTAAGTTTATTTCCATCGAAACACTGTCGATATGCATTCTGTTAATGTCTTTGTTGTTCATCTAAACCAAATTGTTGCTCATTCTCCTTGTTATTAATATTAAAAGTTAGGGTTAGGTTTAGGTTCATGTCACAACAATTCTTCTGTAATTATGATGACTCACTAAATTGAATTAGAGTTAAATTGCAAAGCAGTTGGTATCACTGTTCACTTTGTATTTTTATATGTTCAGCCGACATTTATCACATCTTGTCAAACTAGCAAGGTCCCATCTAAACTTGGGCATGATACCAGTGTCAAACCTGTGATTAGATAGGTATGTGCCTGTGTCCATATTCAATGCACTCAATGCATCTTTTAGATTTGGTGCACCCAATGCATCGTTTAGATTCAATGCACTGTTACACTGACTAAATTAGCACAGTTGCATCTAAGCCCGAGTCTGAAACCCATCTCAGAGTTGAGTTTAGATGGATATGTGCTTGTGTTCATATTCATTGCACCCAATGCATTGTTTAGATTCAATTCACCATTATACCTGCATATGTACACGGAATTGATGGATCACCCCATCCCACTCCGACTGTAGGATGTGCCTAGATTCTCTCATTGCAAGAAATTTAAGTTGCACAATCTACCAACATTAAGCTCAGCCAAAATAAATCCAAAGAATTGTGTTCCTTTTATCCCTTCTTTAAGCATTTTCTCATATACTTTCAGAAATTTGTAGCCAACTTTAGATTTCAAATAAACAAAATAAAATAAAATAACCTCCTCTCTAATATAGTTTAAAATAAAATCCAAGACCCTCCTCTCTAATTTAGTTGAAAATAAAATCAAAGAACCTCCTCTCTAATTTAGTTGAAAATAAAATCCAAGAACCTACAAGGAAGGGGTCCAAATGGATCGACCTTCAACTAGCAAAATCAACTATGACTTAGCAATTGAAACTAATAAACTTGCTAGAATTCCTAGAGGATACATAAAGAAAGTTACTAATAAACAACTACTAAATCAACAAAGGAGAAAAGAGGAGGAGTTACCTCACATGTAAGACTCCTTCCAAGTGGTAGAATTTACCCTTAAATGGATCTACTTTGCTAATCTTGCCTATGTAGAAGACTTGACATTCACATCCATCTTGCAAGCACAAAGTAATAGCCAAGAGAGAAGAGCTTAAACAAAACACCAAATCACCTCAATGCTAGATATCCAACAAGAGTGTTCTCAAATATTCCAATCAACAACACATGCTATGAGAGGAGCCTCTTATATAGAGGGGAGGCTCAACAACTGTAATATACCAGATATAGAATGTATGCAGAACAGAAATAAAATGCTAGTAATGGCAGAATAACAACAATATAACCAGAACATTCACCACAATAACACTGAAATGATATAAGAATAACAATAGAAATAACACTTTGAATCTGAAATCAATGTTCACGGGCCTCTTCGAGGGGGAAAACTCCAGTTGATCAGAGATCTTTTACAATAATATCCAAGCTAGGGTTCTCATACCCTCAACTCCAATTTATACTAAAAAGAAGCATCTAGAGGAAGATCCTTGTAGAAGCGAAAGCTTCTATTAGGTATTCTTACATCCACCTTATTCTATTTTATTGAAAGGCCTTATTAATATTGAACTTTATTACATCCAAATATATTGTTCTACCTATGTGCGGGTTAGGACCCTAACATGTTTGCCCCCTTAAAAACAACCTTGTCCTTAAGGCTTGAGATGAGGAAATTGCTGCAGAATGGTAGCTGGTTCCCAAGTGGCGTCTGCTGGAGTTGTATCTTTCCACTAGACTAGAACTTCCTTGATGGTTCTCTGACGTAGGCGACGGTCACGCTGGTCCAAAACTTCTTTTGGTTGTATCCAAATGGATCCTTCTTCAGCTAACTCTGGAAGGTTGGTTTGAATTTGGCACTTAGCTCCAATTGCCTTCTTTAAGCATGAAACATGAAAAACATGATGTAGCTTCGAATGGCTGGGCAAAGCTAACTGATAGGCAACTTGTCCCACACACTTGAACATGGTATAAGTACCATAAAATTTGGGTGCTAGCTTCTAACAATGCTCAGCCTTGAGGGAAGTTTGCTTGTAAGGTTGCAGTCGAAGAAACACCTAATCCCCTTCTGCAAATTGACGTTCAGAGTGACCTTGATCTGCTTGTTTCTTCATGCGATTATGTGCCATGGCCAAATTCTCTTTGAGGGTATGGAGAATAGCCTCTCGAGCTGTAAGTGTTAGGTCAACCGCCTGGACCTTCGAGGCACCCAGTAAGTATGAGAGAACTGAAGGTGGATTTTGTCCATATATCGCTTCAAAAGGAGTCATGTGTGTAGTTGTATGGTATGAAGTGTTGTACCACCATTCAACTAGGGGTAACCATTGAGCCCACTGATTTTGATTTTCCGAGGCAAAACACCTCAAATATGTTTCCAAACACTTGTTGACAAATTTCGTTTGGCCATCAGTCTGGGGATGATAAGTTGTGCTGAGATGCAATTATGTGCCTTGTATCCTGAACAGTTCTTGCCAAAAATTTCTTGTGAAAGTTGGGTCGCGATTAGAAACAATAGAGTGCAACATGCCATGAAGCTTGAAGACCTGATCCATGAAGATTTGAGCCACCGTGGATGCTGTAAACGGGTGTTGAAGGGTGCAGAAATGAACATACTTGGAAAGGCGATCAACAACCACCATGATGACAAATTTATTTCCCGTTTTGAGTAAGCCGGTAATAAAATCCATAGAGATATCCTTCCAAATAGCAGGTGGAATTGGGAGCAGTTGTAGTGTGCCCGACGATTTGACTGTTTCTCCCTTGTTGTGTTGACACACGTCACATTCAGCTACAAAATTACGAATGTCCTGTTTCATGCCATTCCAGAAAAATAAACATTTGACCTTGTCATAGGTTTTGGTGAACCCGGAGTGCCCTGCTGTGGGTGTAGCATGAAGCTCAGAAAGTACCATGGATTTAAGCTTTGATTGTTTACTTAAATACAAATGACCTTTGTATTGAAGTTCCTCATGGAGCCAAGAGTACCTTGGGGAAGCTGGAGCATTGGATTGCAATTGCTGGATCAACTGCGAACTTTTGGGATCTTGTAGCCATTCCTGGCGAACGGCTTGGATCCAATTTGGTACAATGAATGAAAGAGAAAAAAGGGATCCTTCATCTTCATATTTTTGGGAAAGTGCATCCGCAACCACATTGTCTTTTCCTTTCTTATAAATGATCTCATAATCATATCCAAAGAGTTTAGTCACCCATTTGTGTTGTTTTGGGGAGGAAATGCGTTGTTCCAGAAAATACTTGAGGCTTTGATGGTCTGTCTTAATTTGGAACCGTTACCCCAATAGATAAGGACGCCATACATCCATGGCATGCAGAATAGGCAAAAATTTCTTTTCATAGATGGATTTGCCCAGATTTCTTTCAGATAGTTTCTTGTTGGGAAAGGCCAAAGGTCGATCCTCTTGTATAAGGACAACACCAATTCCTTTCCTTGAGGAATCACATTCCAACACAAAGGTCTTTGTGAAATTGGGAAGGGCGAGGGCTGGAGTGGTGCACATGGCCATCTTCAAGGTTGGAAAAGCTTGAGCAGTAGCTAGAGTCCAAGTGAAAGAGTTTTTTTTTAGGAGAGCAG
>SNQJ01S0051435.1:0-19959 GCA_010110895.2 Picea sitchensis | reverse complement strand
GCCCGGGTCAATTTTTGGATCTTTAGTGGAGCAGAGGGAGTAGTGGGATTTACTGGTTTAGGGCGAGGGATGAAGGAGGGTTTGTGGTTTTGAGAAGATACAAGCTGTTGTGCTTCTTTAGCTCTTTTGGTAGCCTCCACCCAACTCTCAGGCCGAGCCATGAGGACATGGGCCCGAATTCCATTCTTGAGGACGCTGATAAAACACTCTCGTTAAAAGGCATCAGACATGTCCTATGTTCTAAAAGGCAGGCGCTCAAAGGCAACTATAAAGTCTTCCATTGTTCCTAATTATTTCAGATTTGTCAAATGACCCAAATGGTTGGTGTCAGTGTCAAAGTGTTCATAAAGCTCTGCCAAAAATTGTGTCCAAGCAATATACCCTTGATGGAGAACACCATACCGGAGTTTGGCCAAGTCATCTGTAATGCTGTATAAAGATAAGTAATGTTCCATTTGGGTTACCCAACCAATGGGTTCCGAGCCATCAAATTTGGTCACATCCACCAGTGGAAGGTGTAGGTCACGTTGAAAGTGATGGTTCTGCAAGGTATGGGAATGAGAGGAATGGTCATCTTCAGTATGTGGGGGTGAGGAAGAGGAACGATTATCTGTAGGGATATGCAGTTTGGTGCAGAGTGCCGAAAAGACTAATTCAAGCTGGGTGGTGAGGTCTTGTTTGATTTCTCCCATTGAGGATTGCATGGTTGTATTGATGGCGGCAACATTGGCACTGAGTTGTTTCACTTCTTGTTGGGTCTCAATGAGACCATATTGCAAGGTGTTGAAGTGAGCTTCCAAGTCTTGGCTACAAGTATGGGCCATGACGATGGGGGAATCGAAAAGGGGCAGGCGGGGTAAAAAAAATTTGCTGAAAAAATGATATGGATGAATGTGATAAGGGCAAAGAGATGAATCCAATGAAATAGGTCTGAAATAATGGTGAAAAATTTTCCAGAATTTTTTTTTTTTTTTTTAACGGAGTTATACTCTGGTCTGAAGAATACTGTTAAGAGGAAATGCCCAAATGCTTAACCAGAAAGAAATGTGTATTTACTTGGCAACCCGAACAAATTTGTGTGGCAATAGATCTTGTCTGTTTTAATTTGTTTATGTTTTTGTCCCCAAGGGTTAGTATTCAAGGATTCTACAGACAAGGGTTTTCCCTGTGCTATAGCTCTTTGATATACATGCGGGGTCCAACAGTAGTACTCAGCCCAATATCTCAGGGAACTAACTAAGGAGGATAGATCATACCCTTAGCCATACTACCCAACTACCCAGGTACTAGAGAGTATCTTCCCGAGTGTTGTTCTCGGTGACACTATCTCAGTCAGGAGACTGATCAGTTTATCTAAAGAGGGATTCAAGTAATCTAGGTCGATCTATACACAGGTGTTGTCTGATGCGCTACCACTCGAAGGGGTACCAACAGGGGTTAGAAGGGTGGCCAAAAAATGTGTGCTTAAGTACCACTTGTATTTCCTGTGTGTATGAATCCCTCAACCGCGGTTTTATGCATGTAATGACAGATCTTTGTGGCTTAAAGACACTGGAATACATCTCTACCTTGAAAAAAAATTTAACCCACACTTTCTTTTGAGGAAAGTTCTCTGATACCACTTGTAATATACCAGATATAGAATGTATGCAGAACATAAATTAAATGCTAGTAATGGAAGAATAACAACAATATAACCATAACATTCACTACAATAGCACTGAAATGATATAAGAATAACAACAAAAATAACACTTTGAATCTGAAAGCAATGTTCATGGGCCTCTTCGAGGGGGCAACCTCTAGTTGAGCAGAGCTCTTTTACAATAATATCCAAGCTAGGGTTCTCATACCCTCGACTCCTATTTATACTAAAAAGAAGCATCTAGAGGAAGATCCTTCTAGAATCGAAAGCTTCTATTAGGTCTTCTTACATCTGCCTTATTCTATTTTATTGAAATTCCTTATTAATATTGACCTTTATTACATCTGAATATATTGTTCTACCTATGTGCGGGTTAGGACCCTAACAACAACCCTCTTATTACAATATTATTTTTACTTTAGATCTAGCGTAAGATATCATAAACAACTCTTATCCTCAAACTAACTATGAGGACAAGGTCAAAAATACCTAAACAAATGAGGTAGTTATGCCACATGTACAATATGTTTATCCTCAAACTAACTATGACGACAAGGTCAAAAATACATAAACAAATTAGGTAGTTATGCCACATGTACAAGCATGTCTAAGGAGAGAGGGCTTTCCCAACAAAATAGGAAGAATATGGGTCAAAGAGACCTGTCCAACTTTCCTCCTCCAAGCAAGGAAACAACCTCAACTATCTCCTCAAATCAATATTGACCCCATAATGAGCCAATGGTTAGCATAGAAGGCTTATCAAATCACACGTGTGGCACGTGGGAGTTCTATAAGGTGGATGGATCTCTAAAATGTGATCCAATGGTCATTTGGTGAGACCTCCAAGGTGTAACCATCTCCTTGATCCATGCTAACAACCTCCTCCAAGACAAGGAAGGTCAAAACTACCCTCACGATCCATAAAAATGCTCCAAGGATCAAGGAAAGTGCTCAACAAGGTGGGAAACTCCTCAAAAGTGATGATAAATGCCTCCAAATATGTGTCAATGGGTGGAGAAGTCTATGAAGGATGATGTGGAATCACATGACTATCCCTCATGCATGGAAAACCATCTCAAAAGGTCCATGGCATTGGAGTAAGGGGCCCTCCAAGATCCAGTCATATACAAATGTGTAGAGGCCCCTCATGGTGGTGATCTACATGATCTCACCAAAATACATGTCATATAACCCAAAAGTTCTATGGAGACAATATCCTAGGCCAAAGTGTGACATACATACATAGATACATGCTTCGGCTAAAGGGGAAGTGTGCTTCTAGGTATGACAACTTTTACAATACAATAGCACCACTTTTACACAGTGGTAAAGGGAAAAAAACCTTGGGGAATTCTAAGTCATGTGTCCTAATAGATCCACTCCAAGACCCCATGCACCCACCTTGGCCATAAATCACCTCGAGATGGTTTAAGGGAAGGACTAGCCTTGACCATAAATCACCTCAAAGAGATGGTTTAAGGGAAGGAATAACCTTGAAATGGGGACTACTAGGATGGGCCATGACAAACCACAAGGGTCTGGAAAAACCACCTGAGTAAAGAAAACACTTTACATAGATCACTAAGCATGGTTTAGTGACAATACATAAGGTACATGGTCACAAATTTTGGCTCATCATGGTAAATAATGCAATCCTTGTGAAGGAACATTTACTCATGAGACATTGGGCTTAGACATTGTCTCAAGACATGCATGAGATCAAGACATTCACGAGATCAACTCAGATGCTAGGACAGTTTGTCAAAAAAAGGTAGTCATCCTGATGCGAAATTGAGGGGTAATAATCCCTTCACATAAAAACAACTTTCATAATGTGTGATTAACACAAGTCTTTGATAGAGTGGTTGAGAAGGAAATTTGTGCAATTTTAAGTATATACAAACAACTCTGATGCTATGAGAATGCTATTTGAAATACCCATTTGGCCTGTGTAAAATACTCTCTGTCATTTTTGTTGACTTTATTGTAGTAGATGTAGTGAAATGTCTTATCTTGATTTAATTATATCTGTGAATGAGTCCTAAGTTGATTATAACAACTATAATGCACATGCACAAAAATTGATGGATAACCCCATTTCCACTATGTTGTAGGATGCACCAGGCTTCTTTTAGTGAAGTAATTGAAGTCAAACAATCTAGTGACATTAAACTCACCCTAAATAAATTCAAATAAATTGTGTGCTTGTTATTCCTTCTCAAAGAACCTTATCATCTACTTTTGACTTTCAGTGCAAGTAATTTAAGTCAAACAATCTACTGACATTAAGCTCAGCCTAAATGAATTCAATTAAATTGTGTGCTTGTTATTCCTTCTCAAATAACCTTATCATCTATTTTTTACTTTATTGTAGCATATGTTGTGAAATGTCTTATCTTGATTTAATTATATGTGTGAATGAGCCTTAAGTTGATTATAACAACTATAATGCACATGCACAAAAATTGATGGATAACCCCATTTTCACTACACTATAGGATGCACCAGGCATCTTTCAGTGCAAGTAATTTAACAACTATAATGCACATGCACAAAAATTGATGGATAACCCCATTTGCACTATGTTGTAGGATGCACCAGGCTTCTTTCAGTGCAAGTAATTTAAGTTAAATAATCTACTGACATTAAGCTCAGCCTAAATAAATCTAATTAAATTGTGTGCTTGTTATTCCTTCTCAAAGGACCTTATCTTCTACTTTCAAAAAATTTATAGCATGCGAGGTGCTGTAGTATTGTCGGAAGCACCAATCTCTTAAGTTATGCAATCTATTGACATTAAGCCGAGCCTAAATAGATCCAATTAGATTGTGTGCTTTTATTCCTTCTCAAAGAACCTTCTCATCTACTTTCAAAAATTTATAACTCACTCACGAGGTGCTGCAATATCATAGGATTTCTTCAGATTTTCTAGGTACAAATAATTTAAGTTAAGCAATCTGTTGACATTGAAGCCCAGCCTAAATAAACCAAATTAAATTGTTTGTTTTTTATTCCTTCTAAAAAACCTTCTCATCTATTTTTAAAAAATTATAGCTTGCGGGTTGTTGTAGTATTAAAATTTACATGATTTATAGCCATTCTCATTAAAATAGTTTTCAGAATGCTTGTCTAACTTAAGTCTCATAAGGAGTGGTTGAAAAGGCAATTTGTCCAATTTTAAAGTTTGTACAAAAACCTCTATGAGAATGGTATTTGAAACACCTGTTTGTTTAGTTGTCCTATGCAAAATATCTCATAACCAACAATGGTTGAGAAGGCAATTTGTCCAATTTTAAAGCTTGTACAAAAATCTTTAATGCTACGAGAATGCTATTTGAAACACCTATTTGTTTAATTGTCCTATGCAAAAGGCTCTTTGTCAATTTTGGTTGAATTTACTGTAGCAAACATAGTGAAATGTTGTGTGAAACACTTTTCTTTAATTTTCTTATTTAGTCACCTCTTGTTTAATTGAACTATGCAATTTTGGTTGACTTTACTATAACAGACATGGTCAAATGTAGTATGAAGTCCATTTCTAGATTGAAACACTTGTTGTTTAATTGGCCTATGTAGCAGACGTGGTGAAATGTTGTGTGAAGGCCATTTGTAGATTGAAACACCTATTGTCAATTTTGGTGACTTTGTTGTAGCAGACATAGTGAACCATAGCAGACATGGTGAAATGTTGTGTGAAAAATGCTCGTGTCAATTTTGGTCAATTTTACTACAACAGATGCAGTGAAATGTTTTGTGAATTCCATTTGTAGATTGAAACACTTGTTATTTGATTGGATTATGTAGTAGATGTGGTGAAAGGCATCGTGAAGTCCATTTGTAGGTTGAAACATGTTGTTTAATTGGCCTATTCCAAATGCTCTTTGTCAATTTTGGTTGATTTTATTGTAACAGACATGGTGAAATGTTATGTGAAGTCCATTTGTAGATTGAAACACTTGTTTTTTAATTGGCCCATGTAGAAGATGTGGTGAAATGTTGTGATAAGTCCATTTGTAGATGGAAACACCTTTTGTTTAATTGGACTATGAAAACTATTATTTGTCAAACTATAACAGATGTAGTGAAATGTTGGTTGACTTTATTGTAGCACATGTAGTGAAAGTTGATGTTGGGTGAAATGTTAGTTGACTTTATTGTAGCACATGTAGTGAAATTTGATGTTGGGTGAAATGTTGGTTGACTTTATTGTAGTGGATGTAGTGAATGTTGATGTTGGTTGACTTTATTGTAGCAGATGTAGTGAATGTTTACAGGCGTTGTGAAGTCCATTTGTAGATTGAAACACATTTTGCAATTGGCCTATACAAAATGATCTTTGTCAATTTTGGTCGGCTTTACTGTAGAAGACGTGGTGAAATGTTGTGTGAAGTCCATTTGTAGATTGACGCACTTGTTGTTTAATTGACCCATGTAGCATATGTGTTGAAATGTTGTGATAAGTACATTTGTAGATTGAAACACCTTTTGTTTAATTGGCCTATGCAAAATGCTATTTGTCAAACTATAACATGTTAGATTTCGATGTGCACCTAGACTCGGTGCACACGCACCTCAAGTCTGGTCTAGGTTCTCAACAATATACACAAAATTATACAATTTGAACTATGAACATAAACACATTGAGATGCCTAACAACTTAACACAATAGAAAACAAACCAGCAATTGAATCATACACAAGTACACAGGAATTTAATGCCCAAATCACTTGTTCTTAAACCCAGAACAATGGGCTCCCGTATTAGGGAAAATGGCCCTTTTCTTATACAAAATAATATGCCAAAATACTAAGGTACACTTACAGAACAACCCTTGTTCATTGGTGATGAAAGTTGAAACCCTCCTAGTTTCCTTGCTGCTAAACTAAGGGTTAGGGCATCCCTTGCCCACTCAAATCCTCCACTGCCTATGCAACTTGGCACCAGCCTCTGGGGCCTTTACACAGACCCTTCTCTTTATTTTTGTTCTAGTTGTGACAACTCTCAATGGTTGTCCCAAAACCTATTGTCTTGGTCCACCAAATTTCCCATAACTAGTTGTTGTTCCAACCCTCTTAACTGTCCAAAATATGCCTTCAAATCCGTTGTTAGACTACTGCAACAACCCCTTTATCTCTATTTTTCCAGCCTCCTTAGCCTGTTGTACCAGCTCCAAAATTGCCTTCTAACTGCCCTCAAGTCTACAACTCAGGTACAGGTCTGCAACCCACTGTACCAGCCCTCAAATATTGTTATTACAGTCCTTCTTGGCTGCCTGCCTTCCTAGAATTCTGAAACAACCTCCTGTACCTGTGGTTTCCTCAGACATTACCTTGCAGGCCTGTGGCTAGGCTCCCTCGACTGGCCAAGCCATTAATCTTCCCTCAACAGATCTGTGGCAGCCTTCCTTGCCTGGCCAAGCCCTCCCACTTGCTGCAGCTACCCTTCCTATGGTTGTGGCAGCCTTCCTGGACCTATGGCTGCCCTATCTCAGTAGGTCAAGTCACCTAAACAAAAACAACTGCCCTCCCTTGCTAGGCCAAGCCCTATAGACCCCTGATGTTATCCTCCTCTTGCTGGGGCGAGCCACAAAACCTTCCTCACAGACTTGTTCCAACAACGTAAAGGCAAGGAGTTACCTTCAACAGTTTCATCAGCCTCTTCATGTTCACTATCCAAGTTGTATAAATGCTCACCTAATTCAAAACTTTCATCAAACTTGTCCTTTCTGTCATAAACCATAGGTGCAAGATCCTCTTGCTGAGTGCATAATGCTGATTTCTTTTCAAGAGTGTCCTCAAATGAAAAAATGAAAGAATCAATGTACATATCATGATGAGACAAATAATCAACCTCTTCTCCTTTTGCCAATTGTTCTTGAAAAGGAGGATTTATTTGTTGCCTTCTAACAATAGGTTCATCTTGCAAGGACAATGTTTGCATTAACCTTTCCATAGTTTCAATTATTATGTCCAACTTATAGTCTGACAATGGGGTACTATCCTCTTTCATTGCTCCATTCCTTCCAGCTTCCAGATATCATTAGCATGATCATTTCAATCTGCTCATTCTACCTAGGAAATAACAGTATCTGTGCATACCACTTTCTCTCTGAATAGACTAATTTTGTTCCACACATAAATCCATGTATTCTACAAAAGTATTTCAAACCAAGCAAGCATAAAACAAGCTAAATAATCTAGGACTAATGAAAATACCAGTTTGTCTACATTTATTTTTTTAGATAGTTCTATACTTGTTGTTAGTCTTGAATCCATCCTCAAGAAGGGAATGTGGTTCTTTAATACTTTTTTATCGACTTTTTTTATGGATTCTTCCTGTCAACATAAGCACATGCATGTGGACTTTTGAAACAAACCTTTGGCTAATCTGCCTCAATTGGGGGTATCTATCCCACCAAATTCAGTTAGGGGTTGAACCTAGCCTCAATGTGCTCGCAAGTATTGGTGTTCAACTAACATGAGTACAAGCACAAACATGTCCTAGATGAGACTTGAACCCTAGTGGGGTATTTAACAACACCTTTCTTTCCAATTGACTTGCTCATGAAATACTCTTTTTTTCTTTTCTTTTTCTATTTGTGAAACACACATCTTTGGGCAACCCCATTGTTAAATTTCAAGGTTATTCCAAAAAAATTTACACCATGCTTGGGCTACTTCATGAGATTTGGGGTACATGGTGTATGTTCCACCCTTGGATGGTCTGAGATGGATTGGCACGAGAGATAATCCTTGATGGATTTGGATAGTTGATATAGCTTTCTAAGTGGATGCTTGACATCAAATGGTTGTTAGTTTAGTGTTCTTCCCCATGTGCCTTAGTTTGACCATTTGTCACTCACATGAACTGCCACAAAGATCATACTAATACCCTGATTCTTGCCCCAATATCTACAGATCAAGAGAGCACAATTTTGATCCCTACATTGCAACAGGTTCAGTTGTTTAGACTTTACTCTTTCCACCATTGTGGTTGCTTCTTTCCAGGACCAAACTATGTTGAACCTATTAATCATAGGTAATTCTCTAGGGTCAGTTAAATGCTGGAATTGTTTTAATGTTGGAATTTCATGTTTAGCACATAGAATTACAAATGGGTAAGGTGGAATGGTTATGTTTGTGAATATCCAAGCACAGGAACATTTTCACATGTTATCTTGATATAGATAGATCTCTAGTTTTGAAAAAATATGCTAACTAATCTGAGTGCAGCTTACATAGATTAAAGATCAAGATATAGTTTGTTGTGTAAAAAACAATGCAACTCTTGTTGGTTCATTGTTTACAATGCATGTCATTCAAGTTCATATTGACCTTCCAACACTAAGCGACACAGATAAGCATGTAAGTAATTACAAGTGTGGAGATTACTGTGTTAGTTGCCAATATAGTTATTATGCTTTTAGACATAAGGTTCATGGTGAGAACTGATAGTATTGGCTTTCATTAGGGCCCTTAGGTTAAACCTTATAAACTGAAAGCATGTAATATGTAACTGACATGAATTTAAAGTGACAAATAAATTAATTTATGCATTTATCATTTATTGTGGCAACCTTTTCTCTTCAAAATGGCTTTGATTAATGGACAGTGCAAGTTTTTTTCTGGTGGGGTAAATGTAGCCTTACAAAATGCAGGGCACTAGTCTATTTTTGCATTAAGGTTTATTGCGCATCTTGTGATTTGATTCTGATAAGGTTTGGAATTTGATTTATTACTATTGTTTGTACTTTGTAAGTTATTTCAACTTGGGGAGTTCGCAACAACATTGACTTTCTTTCTTTGTCATACACATGACATGCTGAAGACATTATACAAGTAAGAAAGATGACATCAAAGTTACGTTCTTGCTTATGTTCTGAGCTTGTGTTGTTACTAGATACTATGATGGATCTCACATATAAAAAATTCTATCAAGATGTGTTTCTGGAAACAAATTCATAGTGCTACTTTATGCCTTTTAATTTTTAGGCTGATATGTTTCTATGATGCTTGTTTCTTCTTATTCTTTGACAAATTTCAAGTAGATGCATTATAGTAAACTTCAAATATGAATGCATTATCATATGTACTTTTGAAAATCATTCTGAACCGACAATGAAGTAACAAGGCGATATTTTTTGTTGCAGGCTTCATTAGTAAATGACGACAACAAATTATTTGTTTTGTTTCTGTGACATGGGACTTCTCCCTTATAACTACAAGAAAGATGACACTAAAGTTAATGCTCTTGCTTATGTTCACAGCTGTGTTGTTACTCAGAACATGATGGATCTCACATATAAAAAATTCTATCAAGATGTGCTTCTGGAACCAACATCATAGTGCTACTTTATGCCTTTTAATATTTAGGCTGATATGTTTCTATGATGCTTGTTTCTTCTTATTCTTTGACAAATTTCAAGTAGATGCATTATAGTAAACTTCAAATATGAATGCATTATCATATGTACTTTTGAAAATCATTCCAAACTGACAATGAAGTAACAAGGTGATATCTTTTGTTGCAAGCTTCATTAGTAAATGACGACAAATAATTTTTTGTTTTGAGCCGCGGATATGGGACTTCTCCATTATAATTGAATAACCTCAAATAATGAACATCTTATCTATTGTACATCTGAAAAGGATTTTATACTGACCTTTAAACTATATAATAACATACTGTATTAGATGTATTAGAGGCCACCTAGAAATTTGTTTTCTCGATTTTAACATCGAATTGATATAAAATCCATTTCCTCCTTTTGTCTTGTATAGACCCACGCGTATCTTGATGGGCTTGGGAATCTTCAAGAGACAAATATTTTCTAAGATTGACACTATAGAGGTATTTTTTGGATCACTGATTGACACAAGATTCCTTCTATCCAAATACTCAACCTCTTGAAGTGTGCCATGTGGTATCGATGCTCCTAGGGTGAAGCACCCTTCCTCCTAGTGCTTAGTGCTCCTCCACAAGATAACTCCACATCCTATGCCAAGGTCTCATCCTCATCAACATGTGTGCCATGTAGAAAATGTCAATGCCACATAAAACAACTTTCAAGTTCCTCCATAAGAAGTGTGCCTCCTCTACAACATATCTTGAGTACAAGCATCCACCTATAGTAAGTGTTCCAATTGTCAATCAACCAAAACAATATAGGATACAACAAAGGGCTAGGGTTTCACCATGTACCCCACATCACATGAAGTGTGTTGAATTTTCTGTTAAACCCAACACATGACTAATAATCCAAATAAACTGTATTTATTAATTATTAGCACAACTAGGTTTTCAACGAAAATATAAGTGGAAGCACTACACAGAAACCAAACACATTTGCACACGAGATTCTGGTAAACACCCCTAGAAAAATCCTTGCAGGAAAACCGGTTCTGAGTTTTATTTTATTAAATAAAATCTTGGGTTCTTGTCCTGGGATAATGGTCCATTAGAGGAATTACAATGCTACAACTGATAGCCTAGCCCACCTGGCTGCTATCTCTCTCGCTGCCCCCTGCACCCTTTCCTCAGCCCTACCCACTCAGACACAAGTACATGAGAAAGACTCCCTCTTGCTCCTTTTCATTCATTGTATGCCTCTCACCCTCCTTAGATATGATTTTATAATCCCTCAATGACTAAAACCCTATCTCCAAAGTGATCAACGATCAATATCTAATCTTGATCTCTTGAGATCAATGGTTGTGACTTAATCTCTCATTGATATATCATCAAAACTGATAGAGGGATATGCAAGAGTGTACAATGAGAACCTTGACAAACATAACCGCTAATGCTTGCAACATCGTCTAGAGGATGGAAAAATCATGTTTCTTTTTCCAAATATGTAAAACGAGTATATTACAGTTTAATGAATACATTTTCATATTATTATATATGGTTTTATACTTTATCAAAAAATTTACCAAGACTTTGCAAGGTTTTATAATTCAGTGAAAGATTCGCCAAGATTTTAAAAGAGTTTATAGTTCAGTGAAATATTCGCCAAATTTTCACAATATTATATAATTGACTAAAAGATTCGCCAAAAAATTATATATACATATTATATTATTGATAAAATAACCTTCAATTTTTCCTTTGTATCATGGGGATTCACCCATTTATTATACATATAAATTTAGGGGGGTTTCTTAAAATCACCCCTGCCACTCGTCTGTAGATGTTTTGCCAGACATAGTTGCGACCACTACTGTTATGGCCAAGGGAAAACCTTTACACTCATTTGAAATTTCTCTGGCACACTCGTTTAATTCCTCTGGGATATGGCTCCCGTTGAAAGCTACTCTCTCAAACAATGCCCAACCTTCATTCGTGGACAAGGGTTCCACCTTTATGGACTATTGTGCCTCCATAGATGCTAGATCTCTGCTCCGTGTGGAGAATACTACTTTGCTACCTAGTCTATCAGCCGCAAATGCCACACCAAATTCTTTCATATCGAGCGCACTCCACATGTCGTCCAATATCAAAAGAAAAATCTTCTTCTTTAGACTTGCACACAACTTCATCTTCCGGCTATCGATATCAGAAGTTTTGGAAAGGTCAAAATTAATTGCCTCCGCTATATGACCCTGCAAGTCCCAAGATTTATACTCTTGAGAGACTGTGATCCAAATCACAACATCAAAGGCATCACTCACCTTGTAAAAGTTGTACACCGATTTGAGCAATGTTTCCTTTCCAACCCTGACCATTCCAAACACACCAATTATGTGAATTTCTGGATTTTCCGCATTAATCAGCATCTCCAACTGCGTCTCAGCAAATTTAATTCCCATTCCTACAATGCCCCACTCTGGTAGGGGTTGAAGTGTCTCCTTTGCTGGCAGCTGTGCTGAGGAAGAGACAATGTGTTGAGCATGAGAAAATATCGAAAAGAGAGTTCGAAGCTCTTGAAGGAGCTGATCAAATATTGTGTTCCACTCTCGAAATTGTCTGGAAATTCTAGGTTTCCAGAAAATTCAATCCATACACCATTGCTACAGCTGGGACCTATCGACGAGGTTTTTTGCCTCTCCAATATCATCACGCGTTGTCTCTAAACAGTCTTGGATGGACTCCAATGACGTTTTCTGCTGATTTTGAAAGCCATTGCAGATTTCTTGTAAAAGCAGCTTCAACTCCTCCAACTATTGTTTCTTCTCTTTGGTACATCCCTCCAAGGATTCCTTTACTCTTACCAATGCATCACCCAACTGATTCTCTCTTAAAAAAAATAAATACATGTACTTCTTACTAGAACTGATCAATTTTTTGTCTTAGTTAGCACTTACCAGAGAGATGTTTGATTTTTCTTTTTGTGCATTGATGATGAAAGACTTCCCATCCTTGATTAGACGACACTAGTTTTCTCTCCTCATGAAAATCACATCCATCACATGTATGTAGGGGATTCTAAACACTACACCACACACATCAAGGGGTACTATATCTAACTCCACTTCATCAATAAAATTTGCACTTATACAAAATTTGATATTACATTGTAACATTTTGTGATCTTTAGCTCTGCATCCTTATTTACCCATCCTAGTGGATATGGGCTAGGATCACCATGAACTTCTAACCCAAGGTTGTTGATTATATTGACTACTATGAGGCTGGTCTCTGAACTAGAATTGAATAGAACAATTAACTTGGTATTTTTGAATTGGATCTTAATATGGAAGAGTTTTTACATCTTCTTCTCTTCCTTATGATGAAGGCTACTCATATTGACCTTCTTCTGCATTGAAGTGAAGACAATATTCTTATCCACATTCAGGATTCTCTCTATTAGGTTTCTTGAATCCATGTCTAACAGGTTCTTCTTATTGGCATGCTTCTTATAGTTCTTTGGATTCAAATCTAGATGTAGCTTACAACACTTATCTTCAGTATGACCATCAATATTGTAATGGTTGTAGTGGTTGTTTGGATCCTTACACTAATGTGTAGTAGCTATCATTTTCTTGTATTTTCCTTTTCACTTCTTCTTCCCCTTCTTGGAATCATCTTGGTGGTCTTTTTGTTTAGAACCACTTGGTTTTCCTTTCTTATGGCCTATGTTCTCCAAGTATTGTTCTTGCACACAGGCCTCATCAATGGTCCTTGGTTCGAAGATTGTCACTTTCTTTAAAAAATGATTGTGTAGACCCCCTATATACTTGAGGAGTATGTTTGGGTTCTTGGCAGAGATACTTAACATGATTTCCATCCTCCTGAAATCAATGGTGTACTCTTTCACAATCTTCCCTTTCCTCTGCCCGAAGTGATGCTAATGGATCCATTGGTCCTTTACATACCCAATAGGGTAAAACTGAGAATTGATGAGGGTTTTGAACACATCCCACTTAGTTTCTAGTGGATCACCCTCCAACCTAAGTGTCTTTGTATGGATTTCCCACTAGGTTAGTGCATGGCCCTCTAGTTTCAATTGGGAAATGAAATTTTCTACTCTTTGTCTATATTATAGACGCTGGAATATACTTCCAACTATTGAAACTAATGATTCAAATTAACAACATCATTTTCACCTTGATATGGCTTGATGTCCACTCTTGCTTCTATTTTAAGCAGAGGTTGTGAAGAAATGATGACACTAGAACTTGGTTGTTTTTCTTGGGCTCTTTTCTTGACTCCTTTCCTAGGTGTTCACTATCTCTCATTTTCTCATCAAATACAACTTTTGAGTTAGAGCAACCAACCTCCCCGAAAGGTTTGAACTTGTTTTCTAGACCTACCATGAGGAGGGTCGTGTTAGGAGAGATATCAACGACTTTATCTTCTAGTCTCGTAAATATCTCTTCTACTACATCCAGAGGGTTGTTATGAATGGACTCATCTATCATGGTTAGGGTTCTACAAATTCCTTCTTAAGCCAATTCTTGAATCCCACAACTTTCCAAAAATACCCCAAAGAAAACTACTATGATACCAATATGATCTATAAATTGTTGTGGATATTCCACTGTAATAGGTCATCACAAAAGATCTTGTATTATGCTTAAAACTATTTTACTATGCAAGTTTATTTCCTTAGATCTTAGATTTATTATCAATAGCTTATTGGTGGAATTTTTGAAAATAACTTAAATATGAAATTGAAAGAACAAGAAAATGGACACACCATCCACATAAATGAACACAAATACAACTAGGAAACTTGAAATGAGAGAAAACCCAGCTAGAAGGTGAGACCTACGCTTTTATCTTTTTTCTTTGGTTATGAAAATGCAAATACAAAGAAAGGGTCACTCACTATGGAGTTTCCTTTAACATTATGGGCTAAATGGATTCTATAGAATCTTCTTCCTCCTCGATTATGCTCTCAAGTCCCACTCTTAGATGCTCTTCTCAACTACAGAACAAGTGTAATGCCAAAGTATTTAACATAGTTTGATAGCCATCTAGGGTTATGGTTTTTGCACACCTTGATCATCAATTAGTTTTAGGGCTTTGGACCTTCTAGAATCTTATAGAAAGTCCACATGTGACTAGCCCCACACATGAGTAATTGGGGCTAATGTTACATCCACTGAGAACCATGGTGATCAACAAGGTAGGTCAACTTGTGGGAGACATAAATTTTGCATACAAACTCTAATTGAGGTGATTTTCACACTATTGCAAAGGCCTCGATGTGTAGAACAATGTTGAGGAGCTAAATTTTGACCCCCAAAAGTGTCATTTGATTCCTCAAAATGAATTTGGAAGGTGATGGACTCCAAATCTCCAAAATGGAACCTACCACTAAAATGGACCATGCAAACCAATGCCTCTAATTTTTCCTCTAATTTTGGATAATTCACAATGGTCAAGAACCATTACAAAGATGGAATTTATTTCGAAAATCAAACATTGTGGAAAATGATGTAATAGAAACCCTCTTAAAATAAAAATAAAACACACATGAATTAACTAATTTTGACATAAAAAACATGGAAATAAGAATATATATATATAAATTTTCAACTAAACAAATAAAAAAAAGGCACCACTAATTTAACCTTGCATGTCACTGCTCATTGCAACATATAATTCCTATGAATTTCATTTCATTAATTTTAACACACTAGACAATCAAAGATAAAACACACACTAATCGATTAAACCTTAGAAGTAAAAAACATGGAAAAGGTCCAGAAATATATATCTAGATGAGAAACCTATTAGTTCAACTAATCATAAAACAATGCATTGTCATTGACAAACTTGCACTCCACTACTCACCCTAAACATATCTAAGGCTTCTAAGAAATGGAACGACATTACTCACTCTAAATATATCTAAGGCTTCTAATGAATGGAACAAAACTATTCATCATTAGAGAAATTTTGAGGTTTAAAATGGACCTTTAAAAAAAATATAAAAATAATAGTTAAAATGATATAAATTTTCAAAGGGAAAATAAAAAACAAACTATCTATTTATATACTATTTTCTATATCCTTGTAAATATTCATTAGTTGTGAAATTAATTTATACATCTAACAACTATTCATTTTACATACTTTTTATAAACCTACAATAAAATAAATTAAAAATACATGCAAAAAAACATATTTCTTTTGAATGTATTGATTATGGATAATATCATAAATTTTAATACTTTTAAATATTTTTTTTTTTTAAATAAAAAAGAGTAGTGCCTTCTATATTAGATAGTCATAGAACTTAGACAAAAATACATAGTCAAGGCTAAGAAACCACCAAAAAAATACTGCCGGTAATACTGCCGGAAACCAGTATGACTAAGGGGCTGATAGCAGTTTTAGCAATAATACATATAACTGAAAAGCTCCTGTCCTGCCCGAAGGAAACCAGGACAGGTGCTACAGGTCCAAGAGTTCGTGAGTAAAAAAGCATTAAACAAAGCCAGGAATCAGAAAAACCTAATCATCCGGAGCGCCATCGCCATCCCTCGCCTGCCAGGTGTGCCTTGCTGGAATAGCGAACTTCTGTGCACACATGGGACACTTAAGCTGAGCTGGAGCTCCGGAGAGCGCGCTGAGGAGGATATCTAGACTCTGGCTCATGAGGAGCGTCCTGAGTTCCACATCGGCCAGGTGGCTACGTACCTCGAAGACTAAGTCCAAGTGCTCGTCGCTAAGAAGACCTCCGTGCATGCCACCATCCGGGCCACTGCGGGGAGCAGTCCCCGAATCCATTTCCTCATCCAGATCAGCCTCGGCCTTTCTCTGCTCCTCACCAACCTCATCGACCGTGGGCTTCTCAGCTTGAAGCGGTGGCAGTTCGTCCTGCCAAGGAATTTCCTCAATTGGACAGCCTGGGATGTCGTCAGCACTGTGCGAGTCATGAACAGGGTCCTCCATTGCTCGAGGCTCCTCCATGCATGGCAGGTCACCGATGGACGGGTCCTCCTCTATTATGCAAGTGGGCAGCTCGACCTCAGGCTCGGCCTCCCTTTCAATTCGCACGCTAGAATTCAGACCTTCCCTGCTGTAGCCACCCTTCTGTTCGGCGATGGTATCAAGAAGCATTCGCCTTTCTGCACGAGCTCTTCTGCGGAGTATTGAGGACGCCAAAGACAAAGCACTTTCCAAATGTTGCTTCCTGCGACGCTGCTCCCTGTGAGCTTCCCAGGCTGAGCCGCGACGCGACCTAGCACGCTCACGAACCATTGAAACCAGATGGTAGGTGCAGGGAATAGTAAAAAGCCGCGCGAGACTAGAAGTCCCCAACAAGAACAGCAGCCAATGCAGGTCCTGAACAAAACGTCTCAGCTGAATTTTCTCCCAGAACAAGGAGCTCTGGAAAGCTACACCAAAACGCATGGAGGAAATGGTGAGCGGGCGAGCAAATATCATATCAAATTCATAACTAGCCTCCATAAAGACCTGTCCCTCCGTATCCATGATCGGACTGAGCTCGCGAGAGGAATGAAATTTCACGTGAGTGAACACCATATTCGTATTATCCCTGCGATGGACGGCCCCCATTGTTAATGCGAATGCGTGGGTGGTTGCCATCCGCAGTTATATCAGCTCTTAAATCCGCTCTGAGTGCGTGTCCAAGTGTCACCACTTCAGAGTGTCGTGTCACCCTATCCGGGTCTGGGAAGTCTCTGCTAGCGAGGTCTTTGCATTGCAAGGAGAGGGCCGTCTCTTCAGAGATGTTGGCCTACCAGTGAATGCGTTCTGCCTTTGAGTCAATTCCTGAGTTGGCCAGGTAGTCCGCTACCTTATTGGCATCGCTCTTTATATGAGAGGGGATGAGAGTCAAGTTGGGATGGATGAACTCCCCAAAGTCCTCTAGAAGCCCGGAGAGTCTCCAGCTAGGGGAAATCCGCCTGGGTGGCTTGCCATTAAGGATTTTTGAAATGAGTTGAATTATTACTTGAGAGTCACCTTCAATAATCAGCCTGTGATCCTGGTGTTGAATCGCGATCTGGAGACCCCTTAGTAGACTTGTGAGCTCAGCCACATTATTCATATTTTCACCCAAGAAACCCGCAACCAGGTGGAGTATTTGGCCCGCATGGTTTCGTAGGACGGCTCCATAGCCCGCTGGCCCTGGGTTCCCCCTCGAGGCTCCGTCGAAGTTGAGCTTGATGAAGCCAGTGGGGGGGGGGGACCAAACCGAGGGACTGCTATCCCGCTTCCTAATAACCTTGCACTGATTTTGCATGCACTGGCGGAGGTTCCAACCCTCAAGAATAGGCTCCTCCTCGATCTTGCACTGAATGTCTTCTTGATTCCAAACCTTACTGAGAATAGACTCACGGATGAACCGCTTTATTTTTTCCCAAGTGCTGGAGGAGAGGGACGGTTTGGAGTTGAAAATCCTCTGATTTCTTTCTTTCCAAATCGCCCAAAGCGTGAAGCCCGGTAGCAACTACCATATGCGTTGGAGTATTGGGTTATGGAAGGAGAATGATTCCCAGTTGACCAGGGTGTCCCGTATGCTGCCGCGATCCCGCTGGGAGCGTCGCATAGCTGTAGCTCCCCAGTCCCAAACCTGCTGACTGTAATGGCACAGGTTGAGGAGGTGTTCCATAGTTTCCTCATTTTGATGGCAAAGTGGGCATCTGGAGGGGCCCGTAAAACCCCTCTTAAGGAGGTTGTCCCAAGTGAGGATGCAGTTTTGGGCCGTGAGCCAGAGGAAAAGAGATACCTTGGGCCATAAAAAAGGTTGCCAGACCCTGCTCCAGATTGGCTCAGGTGCTTGGAATGGGAGATTCAAAAGAAGGTGATACGCTTCATTGACTGTGAAAGTACCTGAGGTGGAGTGCCCCCAGCGGATTAAATCCGCACCTTCTTTAAGTGGAATCTTCCTGAGTGACAAGCATTCCTGCCACGGTAGCAGGTCAAAATCCTCCGGAGTCTGAAGCTCTGTTTTACTGATTTTCCATTGTCTCCAGTCCAGCCGAGTTTGATTTATAATCCAAAAGTCCTTGACTTGTTCGAGGCCCCGCTGCTGCAGTTTGAGAATGAGAGGTTGGAGGCTTTCCACTTCAGCAAGAGGGGGGAGTTGTTGCCAAGAGTCCTGCCAGAATCTTGCACTTTCACCATTTCTTATTTCCCAGAAAGCACGCTGCTGAATTAAAGATCGATTTCGCCAAGCGGTATTCCAGATATTGGACCCTTGCCTCTGCTCATTAAGTCGTATTAGCTGGTCATGTTGCAGATTTGGTGCATACTTTTGTTTCCAGAGCTGCGCCCATAGTTCATGGGGATGTTACAGCCACCTCCACCACATCTTTGTGCCCATGACCTGGTTCATTTTCCCTGGGTCTCGAAGCCCCAGGCCTCCAATTTTTTTTGGTTTGCATACTTTATCCCAGCCAACAAGTGCCCATTTCTTATTGTTGAGGTGTCCCTTCCATAGGAAGTTGCGCTGGAGACTTCTGATGGCTTTGATGACCGAGATGGGCGCAGCTAGAGCAGTAAAGAGATAAGTTGGTAGAGCTTGCAGGAATGATTTGAGCAAAACCACTCTAGCCGCTATGTTCAAGGGTCTGAAAGTCCAACTGTTCAATCTATTTGCTATGGATAGGAGCAAGCTGTCCCAAGAGATAGATCTTGTCGATTCACCTGTTAGGGGGATACCTAAGTAAGTAGAAGGGAGGGAGCTTCTGGCAATACCTAGGAGCCTAGACAGATGGGTCTGAACCGAGGCAGGCGTGTTGAAAAAAAATAGTTTGGATTTGTCCAGATTTAGCAGCATGCCGGACGCATCTGAGAAGTCAGAGAGGATAGAATTAAGCTTGGTGGCCTCTTTGACCGTGGGAGTGCTCATAAGAAGAGTGTCATCAACAAACTGGCTGTGCGAGGGCGCC
>SNQJ01S0051434.1:18546-46207 GCA_010110895.2 Picea sitchensis | reverse complement strand
TGAGGTCTTACTAGAAAATCAAAAGGAACTTTCAACCTAATAAATATCCAAAAACACCCAATATCCCTTATGATCATGGCCAAAACTACCACCAATAAAATCATATACTTTCAAATAGTGTGTAACTTTAATACTATATCCTCTTACAATTTAACATATTACCTAAAAAATAAATAATAAATATAAACTAATACAAATTCTCAAAACTTTCAAAAACAAAATACACCTTTCTAATTAGCCGAAGGCGTTCTTTAAGGGAGATGTTTTCTTGATTTTTCGGCGTCTGTCGACAACGTTACATGTATAGATGAATACCATTTTTCCTTGTCTACTGGTCAAGTCAATCTATTACATGTTAAACCCTTCTCCTCTAGTTTCCTCTCATTACCGCCATTGTCTATTGGTCAAGCTCGTATGTTCTCCTTTGGTTTCACCATTGTCGCCATTGTCTACTAGTCAAGCATACATTTGTTACATATTAAGCCCATTTGTTACATGTTAAACCTCAGATTGGAGGAGGTCACGAGATCAAACCTAAATTTGTTAATGTCATCCAGAATCAGAAGTGTATTGAGGGAACAAGCCTTGGTTTCCTAGCCCTTCAAGCCCTTAGATACGACCAATGAATAGGACGTTGTGTGGTCCTTTCAAGCCTCCAAGTGAGACATGGAAATCCTAATCAAATCTTTCGAGAGGGTTCGTATTGAAATCCAGAGTATAGGAAGGGAATTTTCACAAGCGAGGTAGCATCGTTGTTCAGGTCTAGAAGCCCCTCTAGACTGCACCGTGCATGTTGTGGTTGCTCCTGATCTTTCATATCAAAGAAGGTGAAGTTGAGAACAACTCTGTGTTTCTTAAACAAACAAGCAATGGGAAGACACCCATTGCTTTGTCTAGTGTTATAGTACCTTGCAGTCAACTCTACAACATGATATTTTGGGTCATAGTGCGAGTGGATCCCTGCAACCTTTTCAAATAATTTTTCACTGTTGCACCTGAAAATTCCCTCTATGGCACTTAGAATTATGTCACCATGAGAAAGTATCATCTCTTAATACCAATTTAGAAAGAATATGTGATAATTGGTGTCCCATGTTCCTTCCCTCCTAAAGAAATGAATGTCTTCCATAAACTGGTTATAATCCCATGAATCGCGAGGGTAGTCTCACCCCCAGTCACCGTTCCCAACAAATTTTTCATAGGCTCTTAAGTATGCCTTCATGTAATGTACAAAAATTGGATTTCAAGCATTTAGGTGGTTACAGTTTTGAGGTCATAAATAAAAATATTGGAATCTTCTATTTTTATCACAGATTTGAAATTCCCACTATTCAGGAAAACAAAAGGTGATTTACCTTGTCATAGCACTGAAATTCCCCAATCCCAAAAAAGCGCTAGGTTACATTGCTTTAAGGATATGAGGGATACCTCAACTCCCTACAAGGCCCTATTCCAACCTGAATTTCCTTCATATATGCCAAACTTGCAAGCTCAGGAAGGAAATAAAAAGAACCTATTCAGATCAATCCAAGACTTGAAATGGAAATATTTATTCCAATTAATGGGAGGGAGAATTAGATGGGAATACCACTATGAATTTTTTGAGAATATCTTTGAACGTATCTCTGAAACTACAATGTGCCCATATCTAAGTAGGAAGGAGGAAGCTACATCGTTGTGAAGCTACATCATTGAAGAGAGCAGCAGGGAGGCCCCCTCTCTCTTGAAATCATGTATACCTTTTGTTAGCACTAGAAGTTACCTCTGGATTGTGGCAGAGGTAATCCCAATACCCATCAGTTTATATGTCATGGTTAATGGATTTAAAGAGGTCAAATGGGGCAGACTCAAGAGAATATAGTTTTAACTCATAAAACTGGGGCAATATGCATAAGCAAATGAGGTCTTGATCAACTTCAGCCAGTAAGTTGTAGTAAAGGTGAGTAGGAGGAAGAAATTGAGGAGAAGATGTAAAGGTATGCTTTGGACATCAGGTCTTCCAGCAGCCTAAGGAGGAACAACTTTGAAAACAAGATCCTCTTGAATTCGAAGTTTCAAGAAACTGAAAACGCTATAACTGCACTGCAATCAAACATCCATTACAACACAGTCACCACAATCCATGTGAATCCTTTGATCATGAAAATTCAGTATTAGATGCAAATAAGATGGAAATAGAAGATGACTTTCATTAAACAAGAAGTCTCAAATCAATTTACATAACCAGATAACCAGAGCTTCATTAAAACATTACAATACGGGAGCTTATATCAACCATCGACCATTACAAAATATAAAAATGACTCCTATATACTCAAAACAATTTGCCACTACCAGCAGAGACGTGCTTGAGCTTCTCGTACAATGCCATACTTATGTGTATTCTCTGGCATACTACACATGCAGTCTTTTGTCAAACATGAGCTTCTGTCAGATGCAAGCTTCTATCAGACACAAGCTTGTTTCAACAAGGACCTGCAGAAGATTCGGCTTGTTGACAGTCCTTCTATTTTTCCATTTAAGTAGTGAGATGAGGTTTCACCAACCTTCCTCACCTTCATTAACTGTCTGCATCAGGAAATCAACGAGATTAAATTCCTAGGGGGAAGCCACGTGGTGCTCTCGGATAAGACACCATATAAACACGTGATTGTGGGGCCACTCAAAGGTGGTTTGGGTTCACACCACTTTTGAGCCCGCAATCCACCACCTCTTTCCACGTAGTCCTTTTTCCAAACCACGGTTTCAATTGCGGGATCGCTCAAGAAAATTATTGCTCGGTCATGTTGCGTCTCTACAATGAACTATGACCATAGATCTAGTCCTGATCTGAGATCTGGGCGC
This sequence comes from Picea sitchensis, assembly GCA_010110895.2. NCBI lineage: Eukaryota > Viridiplantae > Streptophyta > Pinopsida > Pinales > Pinaceae > Picea > Picea sitchensis. The sequence continues at coordinate 43,363 of SNQJ01S0051434.1, read as the reverse complement.
ACCCTGTATATTTAGCACCACGTTCCCTTCTGAATTGAATGGTTCAGATCATTTCACGAGTTCAGACTTCGCGAGTTCTAACAACCTTATCTCTACACTTCCCGAGTTCTGAAACCATGAAATGTTGATATTTCACCATGTGCCCTTTGTAGCACCAAGGACTAGGATTGACCTCACAACTTTGGGCCTTTGTTTGACGTTAAACTTTGCATGACTTTATGATCCTGATCACCTAAGGGCCGTAAATCTGAAATTCGAATGGAATCTCCTTTGCTGAAAACTGAACTTGATCACTCGCTTGATTTGAGTCCATATCAGACCGCTCTAAGTGTTTTGTTTTCTGCTCATGGTTGTGGCCTGCATAAAATAAAAGCTTGGATGACTCGCTAAGGTTTCGGGAAAACAGAAGGATCAATGACAGAGGTAACGGAGATGAGTTCTTAAACAAAAAGGGGCAAATAAAATGACTTTGTTGGCTAAAGGGGAAAATTTAAAGACATGGCCTGTGAAAGAGAGAAAAACAGGGCATGGGCATAGACTCAGGTATAAACCACCAAATCACAGGACCCTGACAAGTTCATGTGATAACATTGGCTCCACAGGGGATGGCATGCTCCATGCAGGCTACCAAGAACACACAGTTCCAATTCCTTATCTATTGGGCCATGGAGTCTTTATAAAAACAAAAACAAAAAACAAAAATGATATTTACAATGACATGGGAAACCTCTCATGGTTTTAAGTAACAAACTTTTTCAAAAAATGCCCATTTACAGGGCTACCAAAAACTTCAACATCCTCCAAATTTTGCAACTTGTAAGTGTTACTTGAAAAAACTTCAGAAATTTTGAAGGGGTCGATCCATAAGGCCTAAAATTTACCGTGATTTCCTTTATCCTTCTTGGGCGCATCCCATTTTAATACTAGATATCCCCATAGGAAATCCTCCTTTCTTAATTTTCTGTGAAAATCCTTCTTGATCTTCTGTTGATGTTGATGTGCTTTGTCCAGTAACTGCTCTCTAGCTTGTTGCACTTCCACCAGCTATTGTATCCTTCTGATCATATCATCAGGCTCTCCTTGGCATTCTTGGAAAAATTTTGCCACGGATAAGGCCAGCTGAGAAGGAAAGATGGCCTCAATTCCATAGACAAGCTGAAAAGGAGAGACACCAAGAGATCTCTTTGTTGTCACTCTATCATCCCACAAAGAAAAATTGGGCTTTGAATCCCATGCTTTCTTAAAAGTCCTCTAACAATATTTTGATGATCTTTATAAGTCTCTTGTTAGAGGACTCTACTAGTCCATTCCCTTGAGGGTAGTAAGGATTTGATTGAATCAATGCAATCCCAAACTACTCATAGAATTAAATCAATGGTTCAGCCTTAAAGGATGCAACATTATCAGTGACAATTCTTTTCGGGCAACCAAACATTGCTATAATATCCTCAAGAAAACCAATGATTACTTTATGATAAGCGCTCCTTGTGGGGATAGCTTCTATCCACTTGGTAAATTAATCTGTGGCAGTCAAGATCCAACTGTGTTGACCACTAGAAGCCAGATGAATCTCCCCAATAAAATCTAGGCCCCATTGCTGAAAGGGTCCTAAAGCCACCACAGGATTCAAAGGCAAGGACTTGAGCAATTGTTTTCCTGAGAATTTCTGACACTTAACACAAGCCCTGATTTTATCACAAACATCAGTGAATAGGCTAGGCCAGAAATATCCATCTTTGAGAATCTTGTAGGCTGTGGTTTTCCAGAAGTGATTTCCCCCACACAAACTATCAGGAAAGTCAAACATGATTTTTTGGGATTCTTGCGGGTCTAAACATCTCAACAACACCCCTAGAGGATCTTTCCAATATAAAACTTGATCAATGAGGAAATATTTAATTGATTTGAGCTTTAAATCTCTTACTTTTCTTTTTTCCATGCCATCAAGAGGCTATAACTTCTGTAGAATGAAAATGATGTCCCTGTACCAAGCACATTCTGCTAATTGAGGGCATGCTTAAGAACTCGTATCAGACAACTCACCCTGCTAATTTTCTGAGCAAGCGTTGATGAATACCCCCAAGGCTTTGTAATTAGTTTCATCCAGCAGCTTGGCTAAACCTTGACCCTTAACCAACTTAGTGGGTCTTATCTCCAAGTCGAATTCAAGGATTTTAGCTATCCATTTGCTCCTTCTCCCGTCCATGTTGGGATGAATGAGAATCTCCTTCACATAAGCTGAAGGGACATATGAAATGAACTTTGAATGAAAAACATAGACCCTGAAGGATTTGAGAGCCTTAACCAGGGCATTGGCTTGTTTTTCCATGATGTCATATTTCATCTCTGCATCTCTCAATGCCCTGTTGAAAAAGGAAATGGGTTGCTCGAACCCTTCGTCATTATTTTGCCACAAAACGGCTACCACAGTGTTGAATGAAGCAAAGGATAAAATCATAAAATCTTTGTAATAATTAGGACTAATGAGCACAGGTTCTTCGGTCATGGCCTTCTTTATTTGATCGAAGGAACTACGAGATTTAGCAGTCCATTTGATTTCGTTTCCTTTCCTCAACATGACTGTAATGTCCTTCACTAGTTCAAGAAAATTAGAAACAAACCTTCTCATAAAATTAATCTTCCCCAAGAAATACTGGACTTCTTTCTTGGATATAGGGAGTGCTAAGGTTTGGATGTCTTCCACCCTGCTGGGATCAATTTTTACTCCCTCAGTTGATACTATGTGCCCCAGTAATTTTCCCTCTTTCATAGAAAACAATGACTTCTTGGAATTCATGGAGAGACCAAATTTTATGCATTTTTGGAAGACCTTTCTCAGATGATGACAATGTTCTTTATCAGTCCTGGAGAAAAATTTAATGTCATCTAGATAAATGACTACAAATTTATCCCTTTCCCCAATAAAGGCGATGTCCATAGTGCGCTAGAAATTTGCTCCCGCGTTCATCAATCCAAAGGGAATCTTGGAATACATGAATGTACCCCATAGAGTGGTGAATGTTGTCTTTTCTTTGTCCTCAGGTAAGACAAAAATCTGATTGTAGCCAGAAAATTTGTCAATCATGGACATCCTGGATGCACCTGTCACCCTCTGCAATATGTGCTCCATTTTCGACAATGGGTAATTATCTTTATTGGAGCTTCTGTTTAAGTTCCTGAAATCAACACAAAGTCTGATTTCTCCATTCTTCTTTCTCACTGGGACCAAATTGACCACCCATTCAGAATACCTCAAAGGAACAATAATTTGGTCATCCAAAATCTTTTTTACCTCTTTCTCCATGATAGGCAGCAACATAGGGTTGATATCTCTTAGTTTCTACCTAAATGGCTTGGCCTCTTCCTTTAGTGGGATCTTATTCTCAATGATACTTGTTTCGTATGTTCTGAGATCCTCATAAGTCTAGGCAAACACATCAGCAAACTCCTTTAATAGCTCAACATATTCAACCCTTTGATCCCTTGATAGACTTCTCGCCAACTTGACAAATTTTGGATCTTTCTCTGTACCAATGTTGCATTTAGTTACATCAGCGTCATCAGCTGATCCTTTAACTTTCACTGCCACATCATTTCTATCAAATAATCTTTCCAAAGGAACTAGTCCCTTCAGAATGTGATTACTAGGCAACTGAACAATATGGTGATTAGTGACTTTGTTCAGGAAAACATCAATATGAGGATTACTTTCAGAATCTTGATCTTGATCAATATGTAGTGCAGAAAACTCATCAACAGTCTCAAGGAATCTTTTGATATCGAGATCATCCTCAAATCCTTTCCAATGCTTGACATTGTCAGGTATAGAGGGTCTGTAATTTACTTCTACATCATACCTAAGCTTTGGTGGCAAAGGGACTCTGAAATTTCTTGTAGAAACAGCCAGAGAATCATCCATGATGTTTTCTTCTCTTGGAATAAATGAAATTTTGAATGCTAGGAAAAATTGTCAATAAAGTCCCACACTTCATTTCTATAACTTCTTAGCCTAGGGTGCTTATCTTTGTAGAGATTTATGACTTGATGGACAATTAACTCAACGTCCCCAAATAATGATATCTCTTCAATTCCCATGTCCTTTGCATCCCTCAGACCTAAAATGAAGGCTTCATTTTCTACAACATTATTGGTAGCTCTCAATTATAACTTGTAGGACATGGCTATAGTCTCTTGAGGAGGTGAAACAAGAACCACTTTAGAACCAACACCTTCCTTAGAAGAGGCTCCATAGAAGAACATTTTCCACACAGAGGTGATAGGAGGGGAATTTTCACAAAATGTAATAGGTCTCTTTTTCATCTCCAGAGGAGGTTCAGGAGCATCGGTGAGTTGTAGCAAACTAGATCCAAAATCTATGTCAAGAGAAAAGATAGGATGGTTTGTGAGGTTTTCTTCATCACTAATAGTGTAGGCCAACTGAGCTTCCATATAAAGTCTCCTATGCTCACCCCCAAACACCAGCATGGTATCATAAGTGAGGTCCATCTGCAAAGTTACTCCTATTCTTTTTATCCAATATCTAGACAGAAGCATCCCGAACTTAGGGGGAACATCATCTACCACGATTTCCATGATCATGTTTTTCATTAGAAGCTGGAACAAAGATACGGCCAAGTCTTTGATAACCCCAAGGCACTTGACCTTCCTGAAGTCGAAAGAATACAGGTCATGGTAGGCTTTTGTAATCTCCAAACCCAAATCTTCCATGACAATCTTAGGCATAAGATTGTGAGATGCCCCTGAATCTATCAAATAGTTGTGCAACACCTTGCCATGTATGTTCAGTAAAGTATATAAGGGAGGGGATGAATCATCTCTATATTCTACCAAAGGACCTAAGATGATTTCAGGCTTCTCTTCTTGGAGGTTTGTTGAGTCTGTGGAATGAGATGAAGTTTCAGGATGAAACATTTTGGAGAGGCACCTTCTGAAGTATTCATGCTTGACCAGCTCTGAAATGGGTACCAAGATTCTAATATTTTGTATTTCATGCTCATTGCTAAAAGAGGAGGGGGGATTTAGAATTTCTCTCACTTCTGGAACAGGACTTTTGACCACTGGTGGGGGGGTCTGGGCCTTATTTTCCTTGCTTCTGTCTGGAATATCTTTAGTAGGTGTTTCTTATTTGGTAGGTCGATCATGGATGTCTAATTTTCCTTCTTTCTATTTGGACCTCAGATTATATATGTTTGGAGTGTGGCTGATTTTTCCCCCTTTACTCAGCTCATTTAGTTGGTTGTCCATTAGAGACTCCTCGTATGCAGATTGAGTTAAATGGGGAAATGAGGAGGTATCCCCAAGACAATGGATTTCGAGATCAACCTCCTCTTTCTCTTCTTCTTCATCAGTGACAAGGTTATTTTGGGGAGGGGCTTGAATTCTTTGATCATCCCTATCTCGGCCTCTCTGATATCTTGGAAGTATCTCAGGAGCACTATTAGGTCTTCTAAAGGTACCTTTGTTATCAATTTTTTGAGTACTTCTATAGGCCTGTCTTTCTTCAAGTTTTACCTTCTCCATATCACCAGAAAGAGATTTTACTAATTTGATAAGATCATCATCTTAAGGGTGGGCAGCAGAGGAAATTGTTGAAGTTTCAGACCTTCCCCTTCTTCTGTCCCCGTCATCCTTACTCCTAATCTCATCAACTGTCATAATATTGGATTCTACTTCAATGGTTGCATCTTGCATATGATCCAAGGAGGTAGCTCTCCTTTCTCTTAATAGGAGGCATAAATCAGGGTCAAAAGAACTAGAATAAGTAATCTTTGCATAGGTTTCTGTAGGCTTAACCTCAGTGGGAATTTTGCGATAAATTTTATTAAATATCTTTGAGAAGTTAGAAATAGATTCCCCTTCCTTTTTATTCAGTGATCCAAACTCTGTAATATAGTAAAGGAAATCCTTTCTATCCCCCCAATTCTTTAAGAAGGCTTCATCTAGGGCTTCAATCCCATCAATAGATCCAAGAGGCAAGGCCCTAAACCACTTCCTAGCCTCACCTTCAAGGATATGAATAAAGATCCTCATCCATACATCTGCATCCATGATGACATGACAATATGTAAAACTGTAAATGGCTTCAAGGTGTTCCTCTACAGTTATGTCTCCCTCGCCTGTGAAATTGGGCAACTTCTCAAGGTAGCCATCCGTTGGGAGGGAATTCAGAGGCTGAGGCAAAATAAGAGGGGTATACCTAGCAGCTATTATAGCTTCCATCCTAGTTCTGTGGGGATTGGATCCTGCCATTGGAGTGTGAGCTGGAGGAGAACCAGGAGGAGATGGAGTTCGGACAGGCAAGACTGGGGTTGTGATTCTTTGAGAAAAAGTAAAAGGTTGAGCATTAGGAGATAAAGATGAGGGGATAGTGGTAACATAGGTTTCCCCTTCTGTAGCTGCAACAACTCTAATAGGAGGAGGAGTAGGAAAGTCTTCTAAGGTCAAAGCTCTCTCCTTCCACTTCAAAACTTCGGGGAAGAAAGGGGTGTCAAATCTCTCTCCTTCCAAACCAAGAATAGGAGGGGAGAAATCAGCAGGAAAACTCCCAAAACTTAAATTTCTTGAAACTCCAGCAGTTTGTATAATAGGAGAATCAGAAACAGTTACTGGAGTTTATAAAGAGGGATTATGAAAATTATCATAAATACTTGGTACAACAATAGAGGTACCTTTTTGAGAAATCTTTCCCTTTCTGATAATTTCCTCTGGGTCAGCTTCAGACGTTGTTAGAGGCAACAATGGAGAGGACCTCATATGTCTTCCTTTAGGTTCCATAACTGAATTAGTGGAATTGCCAGGGGCAAGTTACAATATTAAATGGTACTGATATCTAATGCACCTTCAGAATCAAAGTTACTTTATCGTTCTATCCCAGGGAAATGTCTTCAATTCATTCCTCGACAACGACGCCAGAAATGTTAGCACGAAAATTTTCCTTCTGGATTGCGGCAGAGGTAAGACCAGTACCCATCAGTTTATATGTCATGATTAATGGATTTAAAGATTTCAAATGGGGCAGACTCAGGAGAATATAATTTTAACTCAGAAAACTGGGGCAGTATGCACAAGAAAATGAGGTCTTTATCAACTTCAGACAGTAATTTGTAGTAAAGGTGAGTAGGAGGAAGAAATTGAGGAGAAGATGTAAAGGTATTCTCTTGACATCATGTCTTCCAATAGCCTACAGAGGAAAAACTCTGAAAACAAGATCCTCTTGAATTCGAAGTTTCAAGAAACTGAAAACGATATAACTGCACTGCAATCAAACATCCATTACAACAGAGTCACCACAATCCATGTGAATCCTTCAATCATGAACATTCAGTATCAGACACAAATAAGATGGAAATAGAAGCTGAATTTCATCAAACAAGAAGTCTCAAATCAAGTTACATAACTAGAGAACTAGAGCTTCATTAAAACATTACAATACAAGAGCTTAGCTGAACCATCGACCATTACAAAATATCAAAATGACTCCTATATACTCAAAAACATTCACCACTACTAACAGAGGTGTGCTCGAGCTTCTCGTCCAATTCCATATGTCTGTGTCTTCTCTCGTAGACTGCACATGCAGTCTTCTATCATACATGAGCTTCTGTCAGACGCGAGCTTGTTTCAACAGGGACTTGTAGAAGAGTCGACTTGCTGACAGTCCTTCTGTCTTTCCATTTAAGTAGTGAGACAAGATTTCATGAACCTTCCTCACCTCCATTAATTGTCTGCATCAGGAAATCAACGAGATTAAATGCCCAGGGGGTGACCACGTGGTGCTCTCGGATAGGACACCATATAAACACATGATTACGGGGCCGCTCAAAGGTGGTTTGGGTTCACACCGCTTTTGAGCCTGCAATCCACCACCTCTTTCCACATAGTCCTTTTGCCATACCACGGTTTCAATTGTGGGACCGCTTAAGAAAATTATCACCCGAGCATGTTGCGTCCTCGCAATGAACTGTGACCATAGATATAGTCATGATCTGAGATCTGGGTGCACCCACTAGATTTAGCGCCACGTGCCCTTTTGAATTGAACAGTCCAGATCATTTCGCAAGTTTGGACTTCACGAGTTCTAACAACCTTGCCTCTGCACTTCTCGAGTTTTGAAACTGTGAAATGATGATCTTTCGTCACGTGCCCTTCCCAGCGCCAATGGCTAGGATTGAGCTCACGAATTTGTGCCTTTGTCTGACGTTAAAATTCGTGTGAATTTATGATCCCGATTGCCTGAGGACCGCAAATTTGAACTTCGAATGGAATCTCCTCTACTAAAAAATGAACTTGCTCGCTCGCTTGATTTGAGTCCATATCAGACCGCTCTAAGTATTGTGCTTTGTGCTCATGGCTACGACTTGCGTAAAATAAAAAATTGGACGATTGGCTAAGGGTTCGGGAAAATAGAAGGATCAGTGAAAAAGGTAATGGAGATGAGTGCTTAAACAAAAAGGGGCAAACAAAATGACTTTGTTGGCTGAAAGGGAAAATTTAAAGACATGGCATGCGAAAGAGAGAAAAACAGGGCATGGGAATAGACTAGGGTATAAACCACCAACTCACAGGACCCTGACAAGTTCATGTGATAACACTTTCTTGTTACACATTAGATCGGCCTCTCTCCCATCCTATGAATCCATATTTCAAGCAAGAAATATCTGGTCATCGGTCTTTCTCAACCACATCTTGAGTCCAACAAAACACAAAGGGGTTCATGGGAAAGAACTCTGGTTCTTGCGAATCTTGCAACACCAATGTCATTGTTGTTGATCATCATCTCTTGCCTGGAAGAAGTACCGATCATGGATACCAAATCGAGCAGCGGGATGGGAAAAAGAATGCTATGCAGTAACAATATTTTCTGCAACTTGTTATCCATGCACCCGTAACTCTACGACATGTGTTATCAAGATTCATGGACAAGTGTTTTCACTGGGTAAGATTTGTTGAAGCATATAGATGGAAGTAGAAGTTTATGATGATGATGATACTGATGAAGATTATGGTTATGGAGATGGTGATAATTATGAGGATTATGTCTGTGGTGATTATGATAACCATAATGGCGATGGTTAAGGTTTCCGTGGCCATCCGCCGACTTGGGATGATTCTTATTTCGACATTGGGGATGGTTCAGGAAATTACTCTTATGGTTGTGCTTATTTAAACCAATTAATTAATTCTTTAACCAATCACCCAGATATTGTGCATGTCGTCGATGACTCTTATGTCCAAAATATGAATTACCAATTTCGATCTCTTGCCTTCCTCTTTCTTTTTTACTCCAATGGAAATCATCTTGCAAAGCTATATGTTGATCTGCCTCCCAATGCATCTCCCCTTCAATCATATATTATAAATCTTCATTATGGTGGTAGTGATGGAAATAATAGTAGCACAATATGTCCCATTTTTCATCGCAACCACTCATTTGATGACAGTGGAAATATAAAATACGGGGAGGCGGAGGAGGGAAGTGGAAAGAAAGAAGCCCATCCACCAGAAAGTCCTGGAAGTAAGAAGTTACATGATCAAAAAATGAAGCAAATATCCATTGAGCAACATAAGCAAAATTCCAGTAACCTCGATGGTATCTCTGAGAGAAAAAAGCATGACATTGATGATCAAGAGAAGAGACACACCACTACACATGATGGAAAACCTGAGCACCAAAAGCAAGGCACTCACGAACATGACAAGGCAAATGTCAATGCACAAGAGAAGCAAAACCCTAATGATATTCATGGTAGTTTTAAGGATAAATAAACTCTGCCTTGTAAAAGACATTGCATTAGTAACTAGATCATTATCATTATTATTCACAAAACAAAAGATTGCACATACTAAACAAAAGATTGCACAGAGTAGACAAAATATTGTGTAGACTAAACAAGAGACTGTGTAGAGTAGACATATTTCATAAGATGGAAAACAGGAATGTGTAGAGCACATCTTCATTAAGGAAAAATAGCTGAGCTAAATAAGCTCTAGAAAATCAAGAAGATCAAGAAACTGACACGAGTCCTAACAGACTCATACAACGGCCAGAACAACTGGCAGTGTACAGTCACTACTACGTTGAGGTTTACAACTAACACTCTCTCTTAAATTCAATGTTTACAAACATCAGCACTGATAAAGCCTAAGTGTTGCATTTGGAAATCAAAAAATGGATTTACCCAATGGATTTTAACAAAAATAAATTCAGAAATGCAAATTCCTGTTGGTCTATGTCTCAACTAGGCTTACAATACATAACAACAAAAATAGACTTCAAATTTTCACTTGAGTTGGGTTTCTTCTTTCTCTTCTTCCAAACTCTGTATTGTTCTAATCTGGTCATTTTTTTCATTTTGGCCTTGACACTGAAAGCTCCATGCTTTGCCTTTTTTCTTTGTTGCTACAACTTCATATTCAGAATTTGATTAGGTTGGTTATGCATGTTTTTTTCATCTTCTTTTGCAACAGATTTGTCTTTGACAGTGGGTTGGTGCCACCTCTACAAACTATCATCAATTCTCTTCATAACTTGGGCTACATAGTCAACGAACTGCTTCCACATTAACTCAGAATAAAATCTGATTTCTACAAAACTCCATTGCATGAAAATGGTTTCAAACTCATCTTCATTGAAATCCTCATACATGTCTTCATCTTCTTCTTCTGGCTACTCACCTGCATACTCAAACAACTTGTCAATCTGATATAGAAAATTATAACAGGAACCATATTGGTTCTCTTCTTTTTGTTCTTTTCTAAGAGCCCTCTCAGTTTCTCCAACCAAATTTGTCTCCCTCGTAGATATGAAGTAGTCACCATCATCATCATCATAGATTGATTGTTCAATCCATTTCAAATATGCATCAACAACATTATCTTCTACTTCAGCTACTTCATTGGCAGCCATAAGTGTAGTAGCTTGAATGCTACTGTCATCAAACCTTCTTTCAAGCACTGCTTATGCAGTCACCAAATCATCCACTTGGTTCTGAATGCCAAGTAGGCTTCCTCCTCCAAACATGAATTCTTCAATTTTCTTCTTCTCTTCCATTATTTGAAGGTACTCATCATAAGATAGGTTATCATCATCAAATTCAACTTCAAGATTTCTTACCTTTGTTTCAAAGAGGCCAATTTATGCACAATGTTCATAAAAAAACATTGATGTTGATCCCTTGTTGTCATAAACAAACACTACTGGAATAATTTCATCAATGTGGGTTGTTGCATTGATAACTTCACCATCAATTTCTGCAATTTTCTCATGCTCTACTTCACACACAGATGCACCTTTTTTCTCTTCCTCTAGTATCTCTACTTCACACACAGACGCTCCTTCATTCTTTTCCTCTGGTAGCTCTGCGTTAGACTTAGATGTTTCTTCCAGAGTGGCAACATTCAACAAATTGTTGCTCCCTCTTTCACTGTACTCTGTTTCTAGAATACTCCAATCTTCTTTCAAAGATGTTTTTGCTGCAACCTTGTGCAACATATTGTCATCCAAGGCTTGTTGGATGATTTGCAATGTTAATGCATCCCTTTCCTGATCATGTATATTATGATAACAGTCTACAAGGCACAAAAAAACATTCATTCTAGCATACCAACATTCAAAATTCTTACCATTATACTGTGGTGGTAATGGTAGATTCATGCTCATGCTACTCCAAATATCATCAATTTTCCTATGATCTTCTTCATATGTGGGATCCTCATGTACAACTGGAACCTCTCCATTTGTCTTTGCTAAATATGCTTCTATTTCTTTGTTGTTCTCTCTCCAGATCTGTTTTCAATATCTTCTAGACTTCTTGAGTAAACTTTGTTGACCCATGACAACATTTCTTGGTTGTTCATTCACCAATTTTATCACACTTATGGATCGACCATTCTATCTTGTCACTTGTACACTCAATGACGCGCAGATTCCAGATCCTTAATTTGACTCTTATGACTCTATTTTACTCTTTTCATGAAGAAAATACAGAGCCAAAAAAAATTGTTGTAGGATCACAAAACTATATAAAAAAAAATAGATCTACAAGAAATTCCATGTTTCTTGGTATGGATCTTGTTGGATTTGACTATCCGAGCACAAGATCTTATAGAGAAATAACTCCGAGATGGGTTCTTTATTTACTGTCACCCATTAATGGAAAATTTGAGCCATGAGATTTGACTCGAGAGCTAATGCTTATTTCTTTTTAACAAAAAGAAATATTAATTTCAAATCCTATGTCTTAGAGTTTCCCTTCAGAATGTTTACACATAACTGTAAAAAAAATTGTTTAAAATAATACATGTTCCTTTGTGAGATTTGAACTATTTCAACCATATATTTCAAACTTTGTGAGATTTGAACTATTTCAACCATATATTTCAAAGATCCCTCTCTAATTTCGACTATGCCAACCAAATTTTACCACCATTTGTCCTCGTGTTGATATCCACGACCGATGGTCTTTGAAGACCTTAATCTCGCTCCAATGCAATGATTGGGAATGAATGAAGAGCCGATGAGGATCGATCCAGTGCCCCTTTTAATGAGAAGTCAGGGTTTCAAGTTTTGTGAATGCCAGAAAAACCCAAAGAGCCGCACACGATATTATCTGTACGAGTGGTGGTTACTGGCTTCACAAAAAGGCTTGCTCTCCAGTCTGTTCGAGGGGATAGCATGCGGGTAAAAAATGCAGAGAGAAAAGAACTCCTCTTTGTGTGCTATTTTTCTTCCCTTGCACAACTAAATGAGCCAAATCACTATCTAAATCACGATGCAAAGGTATGCCTTTGCCACTTCTTGCAACATCTTGCACAATCTCCCTCACCATGTTCTGTGTAATGTCCCCACTTTGGGACATCATCACAGTGCAGAGGTTTATGATGACCACAGTAGTTGGAGGTTATAGCGAGTATAGGGGTTATTAAGAGGCATTGTGGGATCCATCTTACATTGCTCATCATATTCCATCATTATGAACCATTCTGCACATGTTGGATTTGGTTCCGTTTCATTCCGACGATTTCCATTATTTTGACTATTTTGAGCTATAAGCTAACTGAATTCACTGAAGAGGTCATTTTGGGCACATTACTTGGAGGAACCTCTCTGTGTAATAGCTCATTGGAATCGCGAGAAGCAGCACTAGAGGATGGGATGGTGAGAAGTGACTTTCAGTGGCCAGGGAAGCCACAAGGAGAGATAAGGTGTTTTTCAGAGGTAAAAAGCTTAATTAATTAATTAAAGTGTTTTAATTAATTAATTAAATATTAATAAAATGAAAGTCACTTTGAAGGGACAAGGAGAGAAAAAAGTATAAAGGAAAGGCAAGGGCCTCTACTCATGCATTCATGTATGATCATATTTTGATATCTAGCTTTTAGCTAGTGAGCCCAACATTGGGGGTTTTGAGGGTTTTGACTTAACAAACCCTAGAGGACAATTTGGTGGTGAAAAATTCCACCTAGCTTGTCCCAAGCTTGGTCTCATAGATGCAATACTCTCCCACACCATTCTAGTTCCAGATCTACTCAGTTGCAGGAGGATTCTACATCAGTTGTAGGGGCAGAGAGAGAGAGGGCGCACCAGCTAGGGTTTCCAGCAAGAGGGGCACACCTCTCATTGAGGGAGGATTCCTCCTAGCTGAGGAGAGGCGATTTTGGGAATTCCAGGTATTGGGTTTCTCTTGTAGGTGTCTTAGCACCATTCTTGGTTGTTTCCGGAGGCACTTCAGTGGAGGATTCATTTGTATTGACAGTGGGACGATTTCCTAAGAGGAGGGTGCACCATTATTTGGCGGGTAGCTAGATCTAAGGATCTAGCCAGTATTTGGCCTAGTTGAGCACTTGGGTTTTCATTGTTGTGCCCCAATCTATCATTCTAGTGGATTGGTGGAGTTGTTGGAGGTCTCTAGGAGAGAGGTCAAATTATTAGGGTTTCAACCATCCAGGAGAGCACACCATACATTGGAGGAAGTTCAGATCCATATGGTTTGAGAGGGATCTTGGAGATTCGAGCACCTGGGTTGTTCTTGCCATCACCCAATCCATTGTTTGACATCTTTCTTGGGGTGATTGGACACATTTGGCAGTAGGGTCGAATTGTTGAGGAGCTTTAGCTATCGAGCAAGGCATGGTACCTTCCAGCTTGGGGGTTTAGCATTCTTACGACGAAGATCTATTTGTATTTAGTCTTCATTGTATATCCAGCCTTTGGAGGCTTATTGTAGTATTCTATTGGATCATTTTGTAGCATCTCTATTGTCTATCTTCTTAGCCATCTGTTGAGCATTCCAGATCGACATCTTCATTGTAGTTGGTTTCTCTATTTCATGAATAAAAACAGATTTGAGATGTTTTGGCTTCTCTATCATATTGCATATGGTTGAGGTATGTTCCATGGTTATATCTTCTTGTTTATTGCTGCAAACACTCATATAAACACATCAGCAAAACCCTAAGCATAACTGTAAGCAAAGTGTTTGACGAAATACCACAACTAGTAAAAAGTTTAAAAAAGACACCAAAACCGTGATGATCCTGGCATAATGGCTTGGGATCATTACATGCTGAAATGGCTTGTGTGTGCACTTGTTTCTCGGTGACCTTTCTAATGCCAACAACTTACACTCCACGCACTAGCTAACAAGGTCTCTCGCGCTCTTTTCAGTAATGGAGTGGGTGCTTGTGATCTGCGCTATGGGAGTTGTATCCTAGCACTCTGCATCGATCCTTGGCGGACTGCTCTCCAGGCATTGTGGTGACTCTTACTTCTCGCGCTCTAATACCATGAAAAAAAAAAAAAATTGTGCAGACTAAACAAAAGATTGCGCAGAGTAGACAAAAGACTAGGTAGGGTAGACAAGAGACTGTGCAGAGTGGACAGATTACATAAGACAGAAAACAGGAATGTGCATAGCGCATCTTCATTGAGGGAAAACCACTGAGCTAAATAAGCTCCAGCAAATCAACAAGATCAAGAAACTGACAGGAATCCTAACAGAATCGTACAACAACCAGAACAACTAGCAGTGTACAGTCACTACTACGTTGAGGTTTACAAGTAACAATTATTATATGTTTTATTCATCTATTTTTTAATGTAAGCTCTTTTTCTTTGGTTGAAGAATCTCAATGGAAATTAACACCGTGACGGTTTCTAAAATGCTACATACATCGTTCATTAGGATTATGTATATTAACATCCTTCATTAAGATGATCAATATTAATAGCTAAATGTTTTTTCCTTAGTCTAATTGTTTTAATGTTTTTGATGGAGACATTGTTGATTGCGGGTTTTGAACACTCAGTTTCTATCCCAATCTCTGAATCTCTTCACCAATTGGTAGACATATTTCTATTTGAATCTCTGCATCTCTTCGCCAATTGGTAGATATATGTTGCGCACTGAAAATAATATTCGATTTATGAAAAATTATGAATCTCATTCACCAAGTCATGAATATGCTGCTATCAAACAAGCTTGTTCACAGAAAATACAATCCAATTTACAAATGTTTGATTTGAAAATATAATAAGATATGGAAAATACAATCCAATTTAAAAAGATTTCAGTTCAATTTATCATAGAGAGGTTTGATTGCCTTGGGCTAACCATTTGAATTCACTTAGGCGTGTCCTCAACCTCGTTTCGGGGTTATGCTAGTTTTTAAATTATCTAAAAGACAATAACTATTTTGGTCAACACTTGTTACAAAATCCTTTTATTTCTTTGTTTCGCAATAATTGTATTGAAGGACAGAGCATCTAACCGAGTACGTTCCTTGCCGACATTATCTCTTGTCCTTGTGCATTGGCTCTTGCTTTATTTCTTTGTGGACCCATTTGTTTGTTCAAAAGTAAAACAGTCAGTAGGGAGTCTCTATTAAGAGCACTTATATATATATTTTTATTCTATAAAAGTTGTTTTAAAAAATTGATAAAAAAAAAATTGTTAAAAGTCAATGTTTTATTTTTAAAAATTAATGAGAATTTTGTTAAAAATCGAGATTATTGTTAAAAATTTTAATAATAAAACTTTCATACGAATTTTTCTACTGTAATAAATCTTAATATTTCCAAAAATAATTAAAACTTTGCCTATTGACAAAAAAAATATACCCATACCTAAAATATAGCGACTTGAATATTCATCCTCTCTTCGATTTCATACTGATCTATAATGCAATGAGATGATGACAATATTATTATTATTTGATACAAATATATCATTATGTAGGCGGCCCCTTAAATAGCTTCCAGCTATCATTTTGTTCGCCCCGCCTCTCCAATTATATAAAATTCATCTCGCCAAACTCACGTCATTTTCGTTATGTATGAGGCTTCGGAAAATGGCTTCCAGCTATCATTATGTTCACCAAGTCTCTGCAATTACGCGTAGACTGGGTCTCTGGTACTCTCCTTTTGAATATCGGATTGACAGTGATAAAAAATTGTCTGACCAGCTCCCAGAAACATAAAGTTACGTTAATGATATTAGTTTACCCTAATTAATACACCACGTTGGCCTGACCTGCTCTACACCACTAAGATTCTTCCTCACTAGCTGACACTTCAAACATAAACTCACGTTAATGATATTCCTTTTCCCTAATCCACCACGTTGGCTTGACCTGCTCAGAGCTCTACCCTAGTTAGATTGGCACTTTGAGGTCTGCCTCACAGGGAAGAACGTGGAACATAGTTCCATTCAAATCTACAAGGCGGCTGAAAGAAGATTCAGCGGAAATGTGGATTCTTGAAAATTATTTCAAGACTTATCACAGCGCAGAATACTGATTTTAATACTCATGTCGGTGCCAAATAAAATACAGGCCAACAAGAACGAGATATGAAGATGCTCACCTTGTTCTATCTATATATAGAGAGGCATGGTTTCAACTTTCAAGTAACCAGCAAGGCAACAATGGAAGAGAATACACCAATGGCACTCTTCATTATGACATTGCTTTCCTTGCTGGCCTCAGCACTGCCGCTTTCTGTTCAGGCAAACTTCTACTCCTACAAGTCTCCACCTCCTCCATACCCATCTTATCAGTACAATTATCCGCCACCACCATCCCCATATCCTCCTCCCCCGTATCACTACACGTCCCCACCACCTCCATCCCTGTCCCCTCCTCCTCCCTATCATTACAGCTCTCCGCCACCACCATCCCCTTCACCTCCTCCACCTTATCACTACACGTCCCCGCCACCTCCATCACCGTCCCCTCCTCCTCCCTATCATTACAGCTCTCCGCCACCACCATCCCCATCTCCTCCTCCCCCGTATCACTACAAGTCCCCACCACCTCCATCCCCGTCCCCTCCTCCTCCATATCATTACAGCTCTCCGCCACCACCATCCCCTTCACCTCCTCCCCCTTATCACTACACGTCCTCGCCACCTCCATCACCGTCCCCTCCTCCTCCCTATCATTACAGCTGCCACCTCCATGTCCCTCCTCCTCCATATCATTACAGCTCTCCGCCACCATCCCATCTCCTCCTCCCCGTATCACTATAAGTCCCCACCACCTAATCCCTGTCCCTCCTCCTCCCCTATCATTACAGCTCTCCTCACACCACCATCCCTCTTCACCTCCTCCCCTTAGTCACTCACACGTCCTCGCCACCATCACCTCGCCTCTTCCTCCGTATCACTACAAGTCTCCGCTGCCACCATCCCCATCTCCTCCTCCCCTGTATCACTACAAGTCCCCACCACCACCATCCCATCTCCTCCTCCTCCTCCCTCCTCCCCTATCACTATGTGCCCCCCTGCCACCATCCCCTTCTGCCTCCTCCCTATCACTAAGTCGCCTCACCCAACATCCCCATCTTCTCCTCCTCCATACTACTATAATTCCCCACCACCACCATCCCCTCTCCTCCTCCACCATATTACTACAAGTCTCCTCCACCTCCTCCTTACCGTTAGAATCTATTACGATTCTCCCGATCATGAATACGAGGTACGACTCTTTTCTTCCATTTGCTTTCCTTCAAAGATAACATTAATCTACTCTATTTTGAGATCTGGTATATGAGATTCATCCTATTATTTTGGGCACTGCAGGCAAGCATGGAAACGATTAATGAAGTAAAAGTTCGTGCGATCGTTTGATGAAGTTATAAAAGATGCAACATCGAAACAATTCTCTGGGCTCTGCAATTCAACAGGCTGCATGCTAATAATATAAGATACATTTTAAATAAGGCTTCCACCGTATCATATGGAATCTGTAATTGTAGGCATGGCCATTTGCTTTAGTTTGTAGTAAAATGGTGGATATATGTCATTCTTGTTCTACGGTTTTCAATAAAAGAGATAGTTGTGCAATTCAAAATCTATCAAATCGCTCAACTGAGCCATTATATATATTTTTCGTGTTCTAATGTGGAACTCATTTTTTTTTTTTTTCATAAATGACATTCAATTTTCATATGGCTTTGAAGCGATTACGTATAGCATGGTCGACATTGCACTAACAAAAATAACAACATTGAGGATCAGTGTGCGAGCTCCGTAATACAAGCAGAATATTGGCCTCTAGAAATATATATATATATATATATATATATAATCTAAACTGTATATAAATCTTTTAAAGATGGGTGATGGAAACTTCATAAGTTGAGATAAAAGTCAGTTAAATAGTTGGATGTTGGTTCGATATAATTGAAAAATTTAATGGTAAAAAGAATAAGCAATCTTAATATTAAATTAATTGGTTTAATTTATCATTTTTATTAATAAAAAATTGAAAATTTAATGGTAAAGGAAAATAAAATACTTAGTATTAAATTTGAAAAAAAATAAAATTTAATAATAATTAAAAAATAACATATCTTAATATCAAATTAAATCATTATAATGTAAGTATGAAAAATCATCCCAAAACACTTCCATAAATATTTTATCTTTACCATTAAGCTAGATGAGCAACAACCTTTTTGGTGGAAGAGGGGTAACTTAAAGATGACTGAAATTAAAAGTGAAGACACTTCCCATTTTGTCTATGGGATATGCACATAGTTATTAAAGGTTGTTTGGATCTCGTTAAATCTATGCATCTCAAAATGTAAGATATGTCAATAGTGTTGGATTAGCAAAACCTAGAGCATGTAAAAAAAATTCAATAGCACAGTCAATAACTATTGACTATTTAGCACTTGGTCATGCTCTCATTCAAGGTGTCTTCACCTCTCCTTATCAAAAGTTAAACTCCTAAGGATGTCACCTTTTCTTCCTTTCCTACCATAGGTTCTTCTATTTATCTATAAACTAATTTTTTTAAGGGACTTTGAGCGAAAAACATAAATAGTAGATTGCGTAGTTCCACCACTACTCTCGTTGGATTTTCCAATTTTTTTTTTGGTTGGAAAGTGTTTTTATTTTTAAATTCTAAAGTGTTGTGATTTGGCTTTGTAATTAAAATGGACAGTGGCTCGAAAGTGATCAATTTCTTAATTTGATAGAAGTTATGGAGTACTCATGGCTAAAATTTTATAGTAGCTACTATAAAATAGTGTAAAAAATAGTTTTTTTTCCATAATTTAAAAATTAAATTCATATTTCAACATTTTATGAATCAAAAGAAAGCTTCCATTAATGTATCGAGCTTAAGGAAAACATTTATGTGTCTTGACTATAAGTATAAAAGGCTATGCATTTGATCAATTAATTGGAATAGGTCAATCAATTAATTGGAATAGGTAGTTCAAAGCAAATATTTCCTTTGGAAATGAACCTTTAATAATTAAGGGTTATAAATTTGATTATCTTTGTTATGGTGGATTATAGTGTTTATTTGGATTATTGGTTTTTTCTCTTAACATATGTGCTCTTAATTATGTTTTTTGAAACACTATTTTTTGATATATTTTTAGTTTATCTTATTATTGGTCTACAAAACATATGTATAGTGTGCACTCATTGGATGAGGAATTCAAATCCACATCCCTTAAAATTTGAGTAAACTTGTAAGGTGATAAGTAAAAAATACGATTAAAAAAAGATTTTTTTATCATCTCCTTTTGGAAATCCATCGTTCTTATTTTATTATTTCAAGTATATTTTTTTTATTTTCCTTAGGAGGCCCGTGATAGACTTTAAATTTCCCCTAATGACAAAGTCGATATAATAAGACTTACTAAGGGTAGGTCACCTCAATCACATGCAAATGATATGCTTAATGCTTCTAGCTTGATTTGGTTCATAAGCCTAGTTGTGTCAATGTTTAATATGTGTCTAGGATTATCATTTTTTTTAATCACAAGAATGAAATCAAATTCAAATTTTGAATATTTAATGTTGCATTTTCTTCTATTTACGTATTGATTTTAGAGGACTTTGTTTTGTTCCTGGATAGGAACTACAATGATGCATATTATGCAAAAGTATATGTCCTTTCCACCACGTATATTAATCATCTTGAAATTGAGTTTTTGGTCATGTTAGAATTTAGCCTACAGTTAATTGTTAGTGTGTTTGAGAGTTATTCTACACATCCTGAACAAAAAGTTTCTTTAGGAGGAGGTTATGAAATTGGGAGAGCTATTTGATTCATGTGTATTGGATGAAGGATGCTCACAAGATGAATATCTAAATCATGTGTTGTGGAGGTTATCAATTTGGGAGAGCTCTTTGATTCGTATTTGAGATGGATTAGGTTTCCTCACAAGATTATTATAGAAATTATAGTCATCAATGAGATACAATTACATGGGATTTTAGAATACCTTTGTAGCAACTATAAGAATTCATTGAAAAGGGTAGTGGAACTCAACCACATGCCATTTATATCATAAATAGTATACCATATAATAATTTCTTGCAATCTCCTTGGCCTTTAGAATAGTGATATGTTGTGTAAGAAATTGTTAAGTACCTACATAGATTTGAAGATAAATCTCAATATAAACCCACAATATCAACAAGAATAAACCAAACCATTCACCAAATATCCAACACAAAAATGTAGACAAAACCCTTGAGGTAGGGTAACACCATATATTAATCCTTAGGGAAGGATGAAAATCCTCAAGCAATCCTTTCCTGTACAAATACAATATTGTTCACCATGGTCCAATACATTTCTTACACTTCTTTATATAATATTCTCTATCTTCTAGGAACATTCTAGAGAAGGAATCTTCTAGAAATCTTATTTATTATATCTAACTACCATAGTGGGATTTATTTAATATAGTCAACCTAGTCCACCGTACATTGAATGAATTCCACTAATAATACATAACCACATTCCCATTGGGTACCTCCCTAGGTATACTACATTCCATCCCCCTTCACATGTTTCATCCTCAAAACACAAGACAAAACTATACAATATGATAGTCTAAGTAATGTATCCAACTTGTACCAAGTATGACCACTCATCCATTCTAATGGAAGATGAACATGATGTCCAATTGTTTCCTTTCCACCCTTTTCTTTCTCTGCATCGTGTCGGTGTTTCCACAGGATTGGTTCTCTAGCCTAATGTCTTCCTATAGTTCTGGTAGGCCTCCATGCACCTCTAGATTGGTTTCCTTTTTTGTTCATTGCTGGTGCATAAGTGTGTTGACTCATGCCCTTGTCTTGATAATTGTTGTTTCTCGATATGATGTGGATGGAAATATACAACAATTGTAGGAATCTGTTATCTTTTATTCAAATTTGTAACACATTGTGCATTTGAGTCAATGACCTCCTTGGCTTCTTTAGTGTGTCATTATTGTGGATTTGTTTCATCTATGTCAATAGACTCTGTTGCTGATTCAACTTCAAACTCTACAATAACTTCTTTTATTGTGATCATGGGCTCTTCTGTCTTTCTAAGAGACACATCTTGCAATGTGATTTTCTTTTTCTTGTACCATAACTTCAAAAACTTATTTTGCACATTAATATTAATGGTACCCACAGATTCTATCCAAGGATATCCCAAAACAATATCCACTTCATCCATATCCATAGCATAAAATTATGAATACAACACATATTTATCCATGGTAATATTCAAATCTTTAAAAATTTGAAAGTTTTTACCCTCAACCTGCATGCTATGAATATTCTTTACAGGAACTTGCAATTTGTTAACCAACTAAATATTGATAAAATTTTGTTGGCAACTAGGGTTAATAGAAACAATTACATTTTCTTTATGAATACAACCATGAACCTATAATATAGATTTTCCACATGAAAACAAACCTTTGGTGCTCTTTGTATTCATCTTCCCAACATGAGACCACCTATCCAAAAATACCATTTTAAATTATTCATTTGAAAGTGCATGAATCTCCTTATAGTTAATTCCATTCCACCATACCCTAGAATAATCCATTAAATTTATCCATAGACAAACGTGCGATAGGTTTCCCTTTAATGACTTTATATTTTTTATATATTCTTCAATACTAGGACCATCATCCTTGCCAGTAAAATACATCTTTCTTGGAATAAATCTTCAACAACAACAACAACAAAACTAAAGCTTAAAAATAACTTTGTTGTGCAAATCGCGGGACTTTTTCCGGAAAAAAAACCCTAAATATTTGTTGAATTTAAAATGTTGATAACTTCAATTTTCAGACTTTGTTTCAGCTGATTTGTTTTTTATAAATTGGGTATTTTTTCGAGAAAAATTCAAATATCCAATTTGTTTGGCCAAATTTTGCTTAGAATGTTTCATATCTGAATCTTAAATGCATCACCCTCTTCTTTCCCTCTAAAAAATCTGCAAAAAGAGACAAAAATTTATCCCCTTCTTTGGCCAAGGAAAGTGCTCTAATACCAATTGTTAAGTATATGTATAGATCTGAAGATACATCTCAAAATAAACCCACAATATCAACAAGAATAAACTAAACCATTCACCAAATATTCAACACAAGAATGTAGACAAAACCCTTGAGGTAGGGTAACACCATATATTAATCCTTAGGGAAGGATAAAACTCTTGAAGCAATCCTTGCTTGTACAAATACAATATTCTTCATCATGCTCCAATACATTTCTTAAACTTTTTTATATAACATTCTCTATCTTCTAGGAACATTCTAGAGAAGGAATCTTCTAGAAAACCTATTTATTATATCTAACTACCATAGTGGGCTTTATTTAATATAGTGGACCTATTCCACCTTACATTGAATGACTTCCATTAATAATAGATAATCACATTTCCATTGGGTACCTCCCTAGGTATACTACAAAAGTAGAGAGCAAGGTAGGGTTGTGTTGTGTGAGAAATTATCTCCTAATCCTTCTTTACAAGATGGTTAAAAGTAAACCTTTGAGATGCTCTATTTTATTTGTGGTTGGATCTAGAGAATGGTTTACAAGATGACAATCAACTCTTAATGATTTCAATTGATCTCTCATAAGGGTGGTGTGACTATTATGTGGGAAGAACATGACCTAACATCAATGCAAACAACCCCTTTTCCATTCTAAAGTCTTTCAATTTTACTTTTCCATCATGATATCTAATTACTTGTAATTATATACAACGATATAAATTATACTAATTTAGTCCACATGAATTATTGCATCGATTTCTATCCCATTGATACCATATTTTATTTCTAATTTAACCCATGCATTATCAACATAGGTCCTAATACAAGTAGCAAATCATACTCATATGTGAGAAATTAGGTTCTCAATTTTGTTGTGATTCTAATTTCCTTATGTTCTTACCATTGAGTTGTGCATTGTGAAGGAGATGTCTTTAAGTAATGAATGAAGGTGAGAAATATAAGAAGTCTATAAGAATACATATATCTTGCATTTGTTTTGTCTATGTGTGCTCAATTTCTTTATGTTGGAAATATTAACTGTTTTGTTTGTTTGTTTGTTTGTTTTTTAGTTGGGGTTATTCAAGAATGATTATAAGACTATAAATGAGATATATTTGTAATGTGGTGTTCATAAAATTATTTGTAACATGCTTTGTTGTGTTTATATGAGAAATGAAAATGGAGGATAAACTTTGTTTATGTTTTTTTTTATGGTCTTTTTGGTTATAAATGAGTGGTGAAATTGTTAATATATATTCTAACTTTGGAAAATTTGAGGTGAATAACAATACCATATTATCTAGTTAAGTGAGGAAAAACTACTAATTGTATTAAGTGTGACTTTTCACTAATATGGTCTTTATGCAGCTTGAGAGCAATCTCAACTAATAAATGTACAACTTATTTATTTATAATTGAAGGTGGCTAAGCCTAACATAACTTAGCACTGGTAGTAAAGATAGCCATGTGTGAGCTAACTCATCGCCCCTATTCAAGGGGTAGAATTTCACTCATATGCCAAATGCCTTTAGGTTTGAGGTCGTTACATATTTCCTTACTTCTAAGGAAGACTAACTCTTAGCCAATCAAGGGAGTTTTCATGTCTTACTCCAAGATCAAAAGACAATTTCAACATAAATAATATTCACAAAAAAACCTAATATCTCTTATGATAATGGTCAAAGTTACCACTAATAGAATTATGTAATTTCAAATAGCATTTAACCTTAATCCTTTACATGAAACCAAATACTATCTCCTCTTCCAATTTAACATCTTACCTAAAAATAATTAATAAATAAAAACTAATACAAATTCTAAAAATTTTGAATAACAAAATACACCTTAATTTTTAAATTATGTAAAAGACACCAACCACGTGGATCGCAACACTAGTTACAAAAACCTCTCTTCTTTCTTTCGCAATAATTGTATTGAAGGACGGGGCATATAAAGGTCGCCAATGGACACCATCCCCATCTCCTCCTC
>SNQJ01S0051433.1:46142-56936 GCA_010110895.2 Picea sitchensis | reverse complement strand
GGATTTTTCATCACAACAATGACACACATACATTGTATATACAATGTATAAGAACCTAAAAGAAAAATGAAGAAAGGATGATGAAAACTTAAACTTGTGTTAATCAATTTGTGTACTTTGAAAGAAAAATAGGGTTTATGGTTTACATGATGAATTGATGATGGAATCAAGTGGGTGTGTGAGTAAAATTTGAGTCCAGAAACCCTCCCATATTGTTAAGGCATGTGAATAGTCTATCCATTTTAAATTTCAGTGCATACAAAAACAGTTTGAAAAAAATTCAATGTTGGCCCCATTCATAGGTCATTGTTGTCCATGTCTAGTCCTAGTACAATGTATTTTCGTTGTTCCTTTTAAAATTCGTTTGACACACACGTTCCTGCATATAGTACTATAAGGACATGCAATAATGTCGATCAAAAAAGTACTATTTGATATAAATTTCACAAGCTTCATCAGTTATTTCTTGTCTATTTTTTTCTCTCATCTAACTACTTATTTTCTCCATAAATCAAAGACTATTAGTACAAAATCATTATTTAAATCCAAAATTCCCTCTAGCACCTTCTTTTTTCCACCAAATGCATGGGCCTAATTGGCATGATGTTGGTTTTGTACAACATAGGTGATGAAAATAAAGAGCACGACCATGATGATGGGTATATTGTTGGGAGTTCCATGCACCATGAAATTAATCTGAGAAAGTTCAAACAAAACAAGGAAGAGATCAAATATATAGAGTGGGTGTGTGAGCCATCTTTGAGTTTGGAAACCCTCCCATATCATCAATGCATGCATATTTAAATCTGGCACTACCATGACACCATAATGATATTTAAATTTGACACTTATACCATGACACCATAATGATGTCATCGACGCATGAAATACTTAGCGACATTGATACAACACCATCTTGACATGCATATTTTTATGGTGTTGATTAAACAATGAACGAAAAAGGGATTTTTAATCACAAATATGACACACATAGATTGTATATACAAAGTATAATAACCTAAAAGAAAAATGAAGAAAGATTGATGCAAAATTAAAACTATTGTCTATAAATTTGTTGAATCTGCACATAATAGATCTAGCTAGAAAATACTACACATAGCTCTAGAGAGAAATTGAGAAAGAAGAAGGAGAGAAAGAATAGAAGAATTCTCAATAACCGTTCAAAATAATGAATAGTTTACACATGATATACTCTGTATAACTCAATGAATGCACACTGGAGGAGAAATAATGCACCATAGTGGTGGTCTAGAGTGATCTGGACACACACCAATAGTTACAGTAGTAAACTGCCACCTAGTCTAGTCTCTCAAGTAGTTACAGGAGTGAACTGCAACCTAGCTGAGTTAACTAGTCAACTAGTCTTCAGTTAACTAATTGAACATAGTGTAGTGAGGATTAGATCAAGGAATCAAGGGTAATGCACTAGTCTAGTGATGATCCCAAGGCAAGTGCACATTATCATGGTGATGATCCCAATGTTGCATGGTGACAAAACCAATGCAACATCTAAACTCAACTCAACTAGTCAAACTGAAGTGTCATCTGAAAGAGAATATTCTCCCCTAAAATATAGGAGACTGGATAATGACTAATTATGGCTAATAAACAAGGAAAAACCTTAGGAAAGAGAAATCCTAGGTATGTGTGAAGTAACTCCAACACCCCCCTTGAACATTACTATGGTGAAAATAAAGAATAGGTAACGACAATGAGGCCATGTTAGGTACCCAAATACAAAAGATACACTAGAAATAAAGTGAGAAAAGAGGGGAAACCTCATGGGCAAAACCCCGCATCAAGGTACAATGTATGTAAAAAGAAGAACTATAGTTGCTAGGCAACTATGTCCTTCACTCCAAGATGAATTCCCAGAGAATGGAATTTTTTCTCAGTGAAGGTCTTGGTGAAGATGTCTGCCATCTGTTCTGTTGAAGGAAAAAACTGTAGGTCGATGATCCCCTCGTGTACTAAGTCACGGATGTAGTGCATGTGGATATCAATGTGCTTCGTCTGCTACCTCTAAACTGGATCTTTGCAAAAATTCAGAGTGCTCTGGTTGTCACACCATATGATGATCGACCAATGAAAATGAATGCCCAACTTAGTGAGAAAATGTTGTAGCCACATAGCCTGAATGATTATGTTAACTACCCCTCTTTACTCTTCCTTAGCTGAATATAGAGAAATGGTTGTTTGCTTATTTCTCAACCAACAGATAGGCCTCAAACAAAGACTGAGTGTGTAACCATATGTGGACTTGCGATAAGTGATATCTCCAGTCCAGTCAGAATCAGTAAACCCGATGAGATATAATGTAGAGTCTTATGCATAATGAATCCCAGAGGTGATGGTGCCCTGTACGTATCAAAGGATATTCTTTACAACCTTCCAATGTATCTCATGCAACTCCTAGATGAACCTGGAAAATGCGCCAAATGCATAGGAGAGGTCTGGTCTGGAGTGTGTGAGATACAACAAGCTCCCCACTAGTTGTTTGTACATTGTGTTGTCAACCAATGGAGTCTCCCCACCATCCTCAAGTTTTACTCCTAATAGAAAAGGAGTCAGAGAAGACTTGCATTCTGTCATGTAAAATATCTCAAGGAGATGTCATGCATACTTGGCCTGGGACAGTTTGATGCATGATGCATCCTGACTGATCTCAAGTCCAAGGAAGAAGTGTAGCGGACCCATGTACATCATCAAAATCCTATCATGTAGAATCCTTTTGACTGAAGAAATTGCTGAAGTCGAGCAACTGGTGATCAACAAATCATCAACATATTGAACTAAAAGTAGAAGTGAATCAACCGTCCTAAGAATGTAGAGATTCGGGTCTGATTTACAACGTACAAAGTTATGTGACAATAGGTAGGAGTCCATCTTTGCATACCATGCCCTCAGAGCCTACTTGAGGCCATAAAGGGACTTCTTCAGTCGACAAACCAAAGATGAGTCCTACGTAAATCCCTGGGGATGTTCCATATATATCTCCTGAGAGAGATCACAATGAATAAATTCATTTTTTACGTCCATTTGATGGAATTCCCATCCTTTGGCTGCCGCAATGGCAAGTGCCAATCATATGGAATCCATCTTCACTACTGGACCGAAGGTCTCATCTTAGTCAATACCATGCACCTACTGAAATCCTTTAGCAACAAGCCTAGCTTTGTATCTGCTAATCTGTCCATCCGCTGTGCTCTTGGTCCTGTAGACCCATATGCATCTGACAAGTTTCCTCCTGGAAGGAAGGGGAACCGGATTTCAAGTTTGGTTCTCGAGGAGGGTGTTGTACTCCTCCTGCATGGAGGATTCCCAAAAGGGATTTATAATAGCCTCGCCATAAGACTATAGATCTAAAGACTGAACCAAGAAAATATTCCTGGAGGGAAACGTTTTAGTGGCAGTCAATGCGACTATAGTCTCCTCGAAATCATATCGAGTCCTCCTAGTATTGGCTAGATCACCAACGTGATCCCCTGCATCCTGAAGAGTAGTATGTGCCCACTTGGGCCTTTGATCTGGCTCTGCAACTGCATCTGGATGCTCTGACTCTGCATATAACTATACTGACTCTAAATATGAATCATTTTAGTCCTTTGAATCAGAACACTCATTTGAAGAAGAGTCGACATGTGAATGATCATCATCTTGGATAGGTGGAAGAATGAAGGTTTCTGCATGCAGCTGCTCAGGTACATGTGAGACACATTCCTCGAATTGGACACTAGGATTAATGATGAGCTGGTCTAAGGAAAGATAAATAATCCTATATCCCTTCACACCTTCGGGGTATCCAATAAAAATACAGTTAGTTCTCTATGGATCAAGTGCCTTCCTCTTTTGAGAGGGAATCAGGGCCCATGCATGTGAACTGAAAATACAAAAGTGGGACACTTCTGGTTTGAGGTCGCTCCAAGCCTCATAGGGGGTATTATCCTTGATAGATCTATGGGGAGATATGTTTTGGATGTATTTTTCACAATTAAGTGCTTCAACCCATAGTCTCTGTGGTAGTGACTTTGCATGCAACATGCAATATGCTATCTCCTTTAGAGTTCTTTTTTTCCTCTCAACAACTCCGTTTTGCTATAGATTATAGGGAACTGTGTGCTATAATTGAATCCCTGCCTCATGGAAAAGAAGATGGATCTCATGATAGACATACTATACCCCGTTATCATTTTAGAGGACTTTGATCTTATTTCTGGACTGTGTCTCAACTAGGGCTTTGAAATATTTGAGGTATTGAAAGACCTCAGATGTTTTCCTAAGAAAGTAGATCCATGTAAAACGTGAGAAATCGTCAACAAAAATGAGAACAAACCTCACTTTGCTAATGGATGGATGCAGAAAAGGACCCATAAGGTCACTGTGTATCCGATCTAAAGGTGCAGAAGCTGTCTAAGACTTTCCTTTGTCGAATTTTGCTTGAGGGTGTTTTCCGAGAACACATCCCTCACATACTCCCTTGGAGAAATGGATGTCTGGTAGACCATAAACCAATATTTGCTTGCTAAATTGTTGCATGTATCTGAAATTCAAATGTCCAAACATTTTGTGCCATATCCTACTACTTTTATCAGCATGATTAAGTGATGCAGAAGCATCATAAGAAAGCCAGAAAAGCAAGCGCAAAAGCAGAAAGGCAACTGAATATGCACCAACGCACATTTTGAGAATGTTTTGAATTTGAAAAGATAAAACATTAATGTAATATCTGGAAAATATATGTTTTCTTTTATGGTTTGGAGATTGTAGCATAGATCATGAGCAATTTCTCTCATCTGTTTGTTGGAGACATTTATTGTAATAAATGCAAAGTAGTTGTAGACTTTATTTCAATTTGATAGCTTAGAGTTGTAGGAGGGAAAAGTCTAGAAATCTCCCTCGTATGTATGATATAGTATTATTATTATCAATAGAAAGAATAGAGTTGTAGATAAAGATAATAGGAGAGAAGAGAAGAACATATATTGTAGAAGTTGTATAAGTAGAGAGATGTTGCTATATAGACCATGTACAAGAATGCTTGAGTTAATATAAGGATGCTATGACTCAATTTCATGGTGTTGTGATGGATACTGTTTGCATCTATTGAATGGTGTGTTTACAGTTTGCTTATATATTATGTTATGCATTTGTTTCAATGTTGTGTGTATGTATATAATTCCATGTTGAATGCATGAAGTCTGTAAGAGGGAGAGTATGAGTTTAATTGTTTCTCGTCATAAGAATTCCTGTAAGGAGTGCAACGAAGGTCTGCAAGGAGTGCGTTGACAAGTTTTGAGTCTTACCTAAAAAAAGCTCAGGAGAGATAGCATTGTTCTCATACCAGTAGAAGTGAGAGTATAGCATAGAGCCATGCAAGGTTTGTGCAGGCAGGTCGAAGTCTTAGAATTTTCCAACCCAGTGAGTGGTTGAATAAATTTTGTCACAAGGAGTGCACAGAACTGGAAAGTTCAGATAATAAGAGATTATCGGGAATGCCGCAAGGAGTGAACGAAAGAATCCCTAGGAATCCTTGAGTTTGCAACAAGAATTAAGCTCAGGAGGTATATAGACTTCGAAGAGTTCAAAGGGAAGATGAGGTTGAAATCACCTCACAGAAATCAAGTTCATAAAGGAGGCACCGAGTTATTTGGCCAGGAGCATCGATAACTCAAATGGACGATTGAAATTATCGGAGGGAGAACTATCGATTCACCATGGATCGTTGGATCTAGTTGATCAATGGAGAAGTTAAGGCCGAGTGTCTATCAACACTCGCAAGCTCAGAAGGAATAGTCACCATTATATTTGAATCAACAAAAGTCATAGATCTTGAGATTGCGGATTTCAGCATTTCGGGATTGGAGTGTGGAGAAGATCATGACTTGGAGGTCTTGGTTACGAAATCCCGATACGCGAAATTCCGACATAATCTAGACCATCATATTTTTGAAGGTTTAAGACTGTAGATCCGAGGAGGAGAATTCGCCAGTTCAAACTTCAGGGAAAAGGAGAAAAGTCACATTGTGAACTCACAAGTTGCGAAATACCTATGCGCTCAGAGGTGGACCCCAGGACATGACTGAGGTCACATGGTTGAGGCATAAAGGAGGGGTTAAATATCCATTAGCCCATTTTTGGGATTTCAGGAGTCAAAGGAGTCAGAGGGACTCACAATGGAGATCGTCAAGTTGCAAAAACTGAAATGCATTTTTGGGTAAAGGTAGTGGTCACATCGATTGGTCATGTGGAGTGGAGGTTCGTTCCTAGTGCTTGCTCACATAGGTGTAAATTATAATAAGGACCTGTGGTTATATGTGTTGAAGGTTCTAGCTGGGAATCAAGGAGCCATTTCAGCTCAAGGGAGATGAATAATGATCCTTAGACCGTGAGGTCATGTAGAACCTGTTGAGGTAGGGGTGCTGCATCAGCTAGTATCAGATCTTAGCTAACAACTTTTGTTTTTTGTGAAGGGAGACAGAGGACAGTTGTGATTTGAATTCTGCATGGAACAAATTTAAACAATGCCACCCAGAAGGCATCAAGATAGACCCATGCCCAATCCAACTTTGGAAAGGGAAATGAGAGAACTTTGTGCTCGATTGGATGCTATGGAGACAACACAAAGACAAACAAATGATATTGGAGATGTCAGTGAATCCGAAAATGAGAATGAAGCAAGACCCAAAGAATAAGAAGTTGTAGCCAAATATGATATAGAGGAACATCTATTCAGAGATGTTGCAAGAATAGGAGCCAGAGAAAAAATCGACATCCCTATGTATGAAGGCAACTTAGACATTGAGGAGATGCTATATTGGTTTAGAGCTCCAGATAAATACTTCGACTATGAGGATACCGAAGAGGATAAGAAAGTAAAACATGTTGTCACTAGACTAAAAGGTCATGCAACACGGTGGTGGGATGAATTGCAGGTTGATAGGAATTTCAAAGGAAAAAAATGAATCAAAAGATGGGATATGATGGTAGAAAATTTGAAATCCAAGTTTATACCTAGAAATTACCAAATTAATCGGTTTCAAAGAATGCAGAATTTGAGACAAAAGGGGATGACAGTGAAGGAATACACTGAGGAGTTTTACAGACTCAACATCAGGGCAATTTGTCATGAGAGTGCTGATGACAAGGTCATCAAATACATGAATGGATTGAGATATGATATTCAAGATGATATGAGAATGGTAACAATCAGAAATGTGGAAGATGCTTATCAAATTGCTTCAAAGGATGAAGAGAAATTGGTCTAAAAGCAAGGTCAAAGAGGTAGAGGTAGAAGTCAGAGAAGAGGCAAAGAAATTTCCCAGGACAGAGTACAGAAGCCCAAGGATGAAGAAGAAAAGCCTCATAACCACCTAGAAAGGGGGGAAATCTCACAAGGAGGACAATATGCCGATACAAACACTTTTCCTCTAGCAAGAGGAAGAGGAATAGGCAAAGGTAGTGAAATAAAGTGTTTTGTCTGTGGAAAGATATGACACAAGTATTTTGAATGTTCCTATAGAAAAAGGGATGGAGGAGGCGAAGGTCACATTTTATAAGCGCAAAGTTGAAATGTTGAGGTAGAAGATGTAGAAGGAGGAAGATCCTTAATGATGAGGAAAATTCTCTTGAAGCCAGAAAAAGAGATAGAAAATCCAGCCCAAAGGAACAATTTGTTCAAATCTGCATGCAAGACCAAGGATAGGGTATGCAAGGTAATTGTGGATAGTGGAAGTACAGATAATATAGTATCCATAGAAATGGTGGAGAAGCTGGAATTGGAAACAATTTCACATCCGATCCCATACAAGGTTTCGTGGTTGCAAAAATGACATCGGATAAAGTCACTAAACAATGTTTATTTGAATTTAAGATAGGGGGTTATAGAGATGAGATCTTATGTAATGTTATTCCCATGGATGTGTGTCATATTTTGTTGGGGATGCCATGGAAATATGAAAGAAATGTTGTTCATGATGGGAGAAAGAACACATACACCTTGGAGAAGAATGGTAGGACGCATATGTTGCTACCAATTGAAGACAAGAAGGAGAAAATAGAAGCAAGCAACACTATACTTCTCATGAGTGAGAAGGAACTTCTGGATGAAGTCAAGAAAGAAGAAGACATGCAGTTTGTTGTGGTAAGGAAACCTAGAGTCATCTTGACTAGTAATTCAATAAATGATCTACTTGAGGAAATTCGGGAGATGCTCGACAATTTTGCTGATATAGTGGTGGATGATTTACCTTGTTCATTGCCACCCATCATAATTATAAGCCATCATATTTACCTTATACCAGGAGAGAGTTTACCAAACAAAGAAGTGTACAGATTGACGCCATAGGATAATGAAGAAGTTAATAAGCAAGTTCAAGATTTGATGGACAAAGGGTTGATTTAGAGAAAGATTGAGTCCATGAGCTGTGCCAACAGTGTTAAGTCCAAATAACGATGGTGGATGGAGAATGTGTATAGAATCGAGGGCTATAAACAAAATCACCATCAGGTATAGATTTCCTTTATCGAGGATGGATGACTTGATGGATTGCTTGAGTGGAGCAAAGTTTTTTTCAAAAATTGATTTGAAAAGAGGATATCATCAGATTATAATGAGGGAAGGTGATGAATGGAAGACAAAATTCAAGACGAATGAAGGGATGTATGAATGGCTTGTCATGCCATTTGGTTTGACGAATGCACAAAGTACTTTTATGATATTAATGAACGAAGTCTTGAATGATTTCATTGGAAATTTTGTAATTGTGTATCTTGATGATATAATGATCTTCAGTAAGACCAAGGAGGAACATTTGAGACATTTAACTCTAGTGATGAGGAGCTTGCAGCGTGAGAAGTTGCTGATAAATCTGAAGAAGTCATCTTTCAGGAAGAAAGAGATTGCTTATTTGGGGTTCGTAATCTCTTTGAATGAGTTGAAGATGGATCATGAGAAGGTAAGAGAAATAAAATAATGGTCATATCCAAGGAATATCTTTGAAGTCAGAAGCTTCCATGGAATGGCCAATTTTTACAGGAAGTTCATTAGAAATTTTAGTGGAATTTCTGCACCAATGATGGACACAGTCAAGAAAAGACATAAATCTTTTCATTGGATAGAGGAAGCAGAGAAAAGTTTCAAGTTTTTAAAGGAAAATATAATTGTACAACTAGTTCTAGTTCTACCATATTTTAGTAAGACATTTCAAGTGAGATGTGACGCAAGTGGATTTTTGGATGGATCAGTCTTAAGTCAAGACAATAAACCAATTGCATACTTCAGTGAGAAGTTGAATGATGCCAAGAGAAATTATTCCACATATGATAAGGAGTTCTATGAAGTCATATAGGTGTTGAAGCAATGGAGGCACTACTTGGTTCCGAAAGAGTTTGTTTTGTACAACGACAACCATGCTTTTCAATTCATAACCAGACAGAAGAATTTGAACCAAAAACATGTGAAATGGGTTGAATTTATGTAGAACTTTACTTTTTTATAAAGCACATTTCTAGAACTGCTAACAAGGTTGTTGATGCATTGAGCAGTAAATGTTTGATTCTACAGGAGTTTTGTGTGAAGACCTTAGGTTTTGATAGCCTTAAGGATATGTACAGAGATGATTCAGATTTCAGGGATGCTTATGAGGCATGTGAAAATCTTGTTCTGAGAGACAAAAGCCAATGGATTGAATACTTAATCCAGGATGGATTATATTCAAAGGAAATCAATTGTGTATCCCGAAGAGTTCTATGAGAGAGAACCTTTTAAAGGAAAAACATAGTGGAGGATTGGATGGACATTTCGGACATGACACAACATTTGCGCAACTAAATAGTTTATACTATTGTCCAGGGATGAGGACAAATGTTAATAAATTTGTCAACAAATGTAAAAGTTGCCAGCATGTAATGATCCCAAGCCATTATGCAAGGATCATCACTGTTTTGGTGTCTTTTGAAAACTTTTTCTGAGTGAGGTATTTCGTCAAACACTTTGTTGTCCTACTTGTTTAGATGTGTTTACTTGCTGAATGGCCTCTTGATTTCAGCCTTAGGGTTTACTGATGTGTTATATACATGTGTTGCAGCAATAAACAAAAAGAGATAACCATGGAACATACCTCAACCATATGCAATAAGATAGACAAGCCAAAACATCTCAATTCTTCTTTATTCATAAAATAGAGAAACCTGCTACAATGAAGATGTTGATTTGGAATGCTCAAAAAATGGCCAAGAAGATAGACAATAGATAAGAGCTGCTACAAAATGATCCCGCTAATACAAAAGATGCCTCCAAAGGCTGAATAAGAAATGAAGATCAATACAAGAAGATCTGAATGCCAAACTCTCCAGCTGAAGAATGCCATGCTCCAATAGAAAGCTGAAACTCTCAATAACTCGACCCTGCTGCCAAAAGTGTCCAATCACCCTAAGAAATATGCCAACTGATAGATCGGTTGATGGTAAGAACAACCCAGGTTCCCGAATCTCCAAGATCCCACTCAATCTCTGTAGATGTGAAATCCCCCATTGAATGGTGCGCCCCACTGGATGACTGAAGCCCTAGATAATTTGACCCTACTGAAGGAGGCCTCCAAATGCTCTGAAACTCTCCAAAATTATAGATCGAGACACTGCAAGTCACTAGGTGAAGTCTCAGGGTCAGATCTGAAGTGTAACCCCTCCAAACGGACTAGATATGGATCTCAAAAACACCCTCCTTCTCTTCAATTCGCCCCACTGCTCAAGAAATAATCTGAGCCATAAAACTAT
>SNQJ01S0051433.1:0-32421 GCA_010110895.2 Picea sitchensis | reverse complement strand
TGAAAGTCACTTTGGAGGGACAAGGTGAGCCAAAAGGTATAAAGGAAAGGCAAGGGCCTCTTCTCATTCATTCATGTATGATTATCTTTTGATTTCTGGCTTTTAGCTAGTGAGCCCAACATTGGGGGTTTTGAAGGTTTTGACTTAACAAACCCTAGAGGACGATTCAGTGGTGAAAGATTCCACCTAGCTTGTCCCAAGATTTCTCTCGGAGTTGAAATACACTCCCACACCATTCTAGTTCCAGATATACTCATTTGTAGGAGGATTCCACATCAGTGACTTGTGCAGATAGAGAGAGGGCGCACCAGTTGGGGGTTTCAGCAAGGGGGGCAAACCATTCTTGGAGAGAGTTTCACTGTAGGATATTGGCAAGGCCGTTGAGGATTCTATCACTTGGGTTTTCATTACAGGGCCTTGGACATCATATCTAGTGCTTTTTGAGATATTTTTATGGCTCATATTATTTCTTGAGAAGTGGGGAAAAATGAAGAGAAGGAGGGCGTTTTTGAGATCCAGATCTAGTCCGTTTGGAGGGGTTACACTTCAGATCTAACCGTGAGACTTCACCTAGTGACTTGCAGTGTCCCAATCTATATTTCTAGAGAGTTTTAGAGCATTTGGAGGCCTCCTTCAGCAGGGTTGAATTATCTAGGGCTTTAGTCATCCAGTGGGGCGCACCATTCAGTGGGGGATTTCATATCTACAGAGATTGAGTGGGATATTGGAGATTCGGGCACCTGGGTTGTTCTTACCATCACCCGATCTATCAGTTGGCACATTTCTTAGGGTGATTGGACACTTTTGGAAGCAAGGTCGAGTTATTGAGGGTTTCAGCCTTCTATTGGAGTGTGGCATTCTTCAGCTGGAGAGTTTGGCATTCAGATCTACTTGTATTGATCTTCATTTCTTATTCAGCCTTTGGAGGCATCTTTTGTATTAGCGGGATAATTTTGTATCATCTCTTATCTAGTTTCTATCTTCTTGGCCATTTGTTGAGCATTCCAGATTGGCATCTTCATTGTAGCAGGTTTCTCTATTTTATGAATAAAGAAGAATTGAGATGTTTTGGCTTGTCTATCTTATTGCATATGGTTGAGGTATGTTCCATGGTTGTCTCTTTCTGTTATTTGTTGCATACACACATATAAACACATCTAAAAAGTAGATCAACAAAGTGTTTGACGAAATACCTCACTCAGAAAAAGTTTTGAAAAGACACCAAAACAGTGATGATCCTTGCATAATGGCTTGGGATCATTATAGTGGTATCAGAGCTTAAATCTTGCAAACCTGAGGGGTATTTCATAGGGATAAATAGATTTTTGGAAGGAAATGGAGATTGTTAATAGGATTAAGGAGTGTGAGAGGGAATATGAAACCCTCAATAATTTCAAGGGGATCATAACATTCCAATGGTTCCTATCCTATAAAAATCCTAGTTGGAACAAGAAGAAGATTGCACGTTGGCTCAAGAAGAGGGAGGAAATCCGAGCAGCCCTTTGGGGTAACCCCACACCCATTAGGAGCATGCAGCTTTTCTATAGTTTCAAGGTGCCTTGGGAACCAGATCATAGGTGTAGGGGTAACGGTAAGAAGCACACTATTGAGGCGCACCATGACAGTGATGATGGGGTGTGTGTGGATGGAGTGACAGATGTTGATTCAGAGTAGTTGGATGATGACAGTGACTCTTACATAGGGGCTAGTGATATTGACTCTACCTCAGAGGATAGTGATGATGACTCTTGCACAGGGGCTAGTGATGCTTGCACGCTTGAGGAGGATGATGACCCTTGTGTAGTAGATAGGAAACTGGATGGACATGACGATAGCACTAGTGTCTCAGCAGACATATCACATACCATTGATGACCTTATGCCTCAGCAGAGTGGTGACACTAATGAGGAGTCACNATTTAGAGATGATGAGCTACCTATGATGGTTGTGACACATTTTTCACCCTTTCAGACACCCATGATAGCCATGTCACATGAGGAGATCAGTGGCATGTCAGATGTGATGGATGAGCCTATTGTGAGGGTTGGACACCATGGACATGTAGATCCACCGATCCAGGAGGAGATACAGGGAGTACAGACAGGGGACCTTACGCATACAAATCAGATAGAGGAGATTGAGTCACAGTTATTAGAGACTCCATTAGTTGAGCATATTGCAGAGGTTGACAGGTTGATGGAGCATTTACTTCCAATATCGGCCTGCAGTGATGAGGATGCACTCTTTAGTAGTCCGGATGACCATAGCATGTGTCTGGACACAACTATATGTGATCCAGGCGCAGATGATAGTAGCAGGTTGAATGCCCAAGAGGATACAGTTTCTCACACTAGATACAGTATGACTCATAGGGAGCTAGTAGTTGAGGATGATGTACAGTTACATATGGGTAGACCTAGTGGCATAGTAGATAGTAGGCATTCCAACACTTTATCTTCTGTAGAGAGTGTTGTTAGCAATGACACTAGCAGTGAGAGGCATGAGGGGGTACCTCAGCATGACCATGATCATGAGCCACACCACTTAGCATCACATTTGAGAGCCATTGAGGCTATGATCATGGCAGCCGCCAGGCACTGATGGCCGATTGTTGTTGGAGGGCATCCATGGCACATGATAGCCTAGATGAGGCATTTTCCATAGGTGACTTTCACACTCTCTTAAAGAGAATGTTTGTGATGAGGTCAGACTTCTAGCAGTTGTTGACAGATAGGGACTACCTACTGGTGATGAGCGAGATGTATTATCGAGCCTTGAGGGAGCAGGTGTTGGAGACGGTCTGACTCACTCAGGAGTTGGAGAGCACTCGAGGATTCTTGGGAGGCACATAGACAACCCCTCAAGAATCAGAGTCTAGATTAGATGAGTCTCTTGAGGAGATTCGTCAGATATTCACTTCATCTGTCCTAGTGGAAACTCAGATTTATCATTCAGTCACATTGCTAGGAGATGTTGATGATCTAGTAGGGGAGCATCAGATGATGGGTGACACTTCCATTTGTATTCCGAGAGCGGTTGGCCTTCATGTAGAGGTTGATCCAGCAGTACGCCCAGGATCTATGAGACATCATGAGTCTATCGGGGGTGACATGGGTATGTCAGAGCATACAGTGATGAGTGATAGCTCACAGAGACATGCCAAGATGTACAGTGGGATTAAGAGGGGTATAGTGCCTTGTAGGGAGGAGACACACCTAGGGGAGCATGCAGGTGTTACTCCTTTGCAGCAACACCTAGTTATGAGAGATCACTTTCACCATTTCAGCAGTTGCATGGGAGATGAGAGATGGAGGTTGGTTGAGCAGCAGTTGGAGGAGTTACTTCCAATTGTATTGGATGGTGGAGATCTAGTGATGACCATAGGAGAGCATCAATCATGGATATCGATGGATGAGCTTCTGGTCAAATCCTTGGGATTGACCAAAGCATGTGACGCTCTCCAGTCCTACAGTCAGCTGTAGATATGTCTGTTACCCTCTTCTGACATGTTTATCATTGACAATAGCATGAGGAGGATAGAAGATGAGCACATAAGGATTCTGACAGTGATTAGTCTCACACAGGAGAAGTTAGAGGATATTGGAAGTGATAAACTTCCAATTTTTCCATGGGACCCTGGAGTCTGTTTTGTTAGCACGATGTTCATGTTGACCCAGGTTGCACCAGAGAGCCACACACTCCACCTTGGTTTGGTTTGGAGTGGGTTTGCAGGTACTTGTCCTATGGGGTAAGACCTTTTCTTCCTCTTGGCCATCATGATAGGGCATGGAGAGGTTTGGATAGGTACTTCATCTACATATATGCCTATAGAGATACAATTTTTGGACAGCAGGTCCAATGGTCACAGGTATTTTAGTTAGAGAACCTAGGAGAGGAGGGTTCAGGATGTATTCATGGGGAAGACAGTCATGGTCAGAGTAGTGTAGTGTCAGCATGAGGATATTCGACAGATATTAGCATGGGACCGAGGGATTGTAGGATTGAGCAATTCATTGACCAACAGGGGAGAGTGGACCATAGCAAGGGAAAGTTACTCTAACTTTCCATTGATCTTTAGTGTTGAGAGGAGCGCATTGGTTGCGGGTGCCTCACAGAGGTCCATGTGGATCTTGGTAGAGATTTGGAGGATGGAATCATTCCAAGATGAGGCCATGGGTCAAGTGCAAGAGGTTCATAGGGTTGATATCTTCCAGGACTGTTCTTCACAGAGTATTGCAGTTCACTTCCTGATATGGGATCCAGGGGGTGGAGTGTGCTATTGTTCATCGTTGGATGGGTTTGAATATGTATCCCATAGGTGGACATGGGATCCTGGTATTTTACTTGGAGGTATTTGGGTATTTCTTGAGGATAAGCAATTTTCTATCAGGGAGGACTGTAATGTCCCCACTTTGGGACATCATCACAGGGCAGAGATTTATGATGACCAGAGTAGTCAGATGGATGCTATAGTGAGTACAGGGGTATTTGAGAGGCATTGTGGGGTCCATCTTGCATTGATGATCATATTCCATCATTATGATCCATTCCACACAGGTTGGCTTTGGTTTCGTTGCATTCCGACGATTTCCAGGATTTTGACTATTTTGAGCTATAAGTCAATGGAATTCACTAAAGAGGTCATTTTGGGCACATTACTTGGAGGAACCTCTCAGTGTAATAGATCATTGGAATTGGGAGGAGAAACATACATGATGGGATGGCTAGAAGTGACTTTCAGTGGCCAGGGAAGCCACAAGGAGAGATAAGGATCTTTTCAAAGGAAAAAAGGTTAATTAATTAATTAATTAAATATTAATAAAATGAAAGTCACTTTGGAGGGACAAGGTGAGCCAAAAGGTATAAAGGAAATGCAAGGGCCTCTTCTCATTCATTCATGTATGATCTTATTTTGATTTATGACTTCTAGCTAGTGAGCCCAACATTGGGGGTTTTGAGGGTTTTGACTTAACAAACCTTAGAGGACGATTCGGTGGTGAAAGATTCCACCTAGATTGTCCCAAGCTTGGTCTCGAAGATGCAATACTCTCCCACACCATTCTAGTCAGATCTACATTAGTGTAGGAGGTTCTACATAGCCACAGGAACAGGAAGAGGAGGAGGGCGCACCATTGGGGGTTTCCAGCAAGGGGGGCGCACCATCCTTGGAGAGAGATTCGTTGTAGGATATTGGCAAGGTTGTCGAGGATTCTATCACTTGGGTTTTCATTACAGGGAATTGGACGTCAGATCTAGTGCTTTCTAAGATAGTTTTATGGCTCAAATTATTTCTTGAGCAGTGGGGCGAATTGAAGAGAAGGAGGGTGTTTTTGAGATCCAGATCTAGTCTGTTTGGAGGGGTTACACTTCAGATATGACCCTCAGACTTCACCTAGTGACTTGCAGTGTGTCGATCTATATTTTTGGAGAGTTTCAGAGCATTTGGAGGCCTCCTTCAGCAGGGTCTAATTATCTAGGGCTTCAGTCATCCAGTGGGGCGCACCATTCAGTGGGGGATTTCAGATCTACAGAGATTGAGTGGGAACTTGGAGATTCGAGCACCTGGTTTGTTCTTACCATCAACCGATCTATCAATTGGCATATTTCTTAGGGTGATTGGACACTTTTTGCAGCAAGGTCAAGTTATTGAGGGTTTCAGCCTTCTATTGGAGCATGACATTCTTCAGCTGGAGAGTTTGGCATTCAAATCTGCTTGTATTGATCTTCATTTCTTATTCAGCCTTTGGAGGCATATTTTGTATTAGCGGGAGCATTTTGTAGCATCTCTTATCTATTGTATATCTTCTTGGCCATTTGTTGAGCATTCCAGATCAGCGTCTTCATTGTAGCAGGTTTCTCTATTTTATGAATAAAGAAGAATTGAAATGTTTTGGCTTGTCTATCTTATTGCATATGGTTGAGGTATGTTCCATAGCTATCTCTTTTTGTTTATTTCTGAAACACATATATATAACACATAAGTAAACCCTAAGTCTGAAATCAAGAGGCCATTCAGCAAGTAAACACATCTAAACAAGTAGGACAACAAAGTGTTTGATGAAATACCTCACACAGAAAAAGTTTTGAAAAGACACCAAAATAGTGATGATCCTTGCATAATGGCTTGGGATCATTACATGCTGGAAAATTTTACATTTGTTGACAAATTTATTAACATTTGTCCTCATCCCTGGCCAATAGTATAAACTATTTAGTTGTGCAAATGTTTTTTCATGGACGAAATGTCCATCCAATCCTCCACTATGTTTTTCCTTTAAAAGGTTCTCTCTCATAGAACTCTTCGGGATACACAATTGATTTCCTTTGAATATAATCCATCCTGGATTAAGTATTCAATCCATTGTCTTTTGTCTCTTAGAACAGGATTTTCACATGCCTCATAAGCATCCCTGAAATCTGAATCATCTCTGTACATATCCTTAAGGCTATCAAAACCTAAGGTCTTCACACAAAACTCCTGTAGAATCAAACATTTCCTGCTCAATGCATCAACAACCTTGTTAGCAGTTCTGGAAATGTGCTTTATAAAAAAGTAAAGTTCTACATAAATTCAACCCATTTCACATGTTTTTGGTTCAAATTCTCTTGTCTAGTTATGAATTGAAAAGCATGGTTGTCGTTGTACAAAACAAACTCTTTCGGAACCAAGTAGTGCCTCCATTACTTCAGCACCTATATGACTACATAGAACTCCTTATCATACATGGAATAATTTCTCTTGGCATCATTCAACTTCTCACTGAAGTATGCAATTGGTTTATTGTCTTGACTTAAGACTGATCCATCCAAAAATCCACTTGCATCACATCTCACTTGAAATGTCTTACTAAAATATGGCAGAACTAGAACTAGTTGTACAATTATATTTTCCTTTAAAAACTTGAAACTTTTCTCTGCTTCCTCTATCCAATGAAAATATTTATGTCTTTTCTTGACTGTGTCCATCATTGGTGCATAAATTCCACTAAAATTTCTAATGAACTTTGATGCAGGAGCATCTCTCCATGCCAACCAGTCAACCACGTCAGCGCACACGCATTCATGTGCTGAAAAGGAGGCGCAACCTCATTTTGAATTTGTATTGAATGTAATTTAATGTGCTTAGGTTGTTCAGCCAGGAAAGCCATGCCTTTGCGCAGGCATTAGATAGGATCGGCCTTTATTATAGATCGGCTGAGATCTAGTTCTGAATAGCAGACTAGACAGCCATTGATTGTAAATTAATTAGGGTAGGTAAATCCTGGAGGGAAGCGCTCAGGAGCGTGGGTGAGTTGTGCCGGTGGACAGTTTGTTGGAACTGAGCGTGG
This sequence comes from Picea sitchensis, assembly GCA_010110895.2. NCBI lineage: Eukaryota > Viridiplantae > Streptophyta > Pinopsida > Pinales > Pinaceae > Picea > Picea sitchensis. The sequence continues at coordinate 25,093 of SNQJ01S0051433.1, read as the reverse complement.
TGTAGTGGTAGGGTAGGTAAATCCTGGAGGGAATCGCTGAGAGCACCTCAGGGTAAAAGAGATCGAGATCTGTTTTAGATATAGAATGGTTGAGTTGAAGAGCAAAGGAGAGCTCAGGAACACCATTGGCAAAATTGGGGCATTGGCTAATACAAACAGTTTCACGCACATGTTGCATCACTATATGCATGCAGTGAGTGTTATATATATAGCCATATATGTGTGTGTGTTGTTATCATGCATTCTGAGAGTTGTTTGATTCCGGAGGTTTGAGAAGGTCTTTGAGGTTTCATGCCACGAGAGGCGTGTGTGAAGTGGGCTAGATACCCGATTCTGCAGGGGATGCACTTGAACTTCGTGAGGAGTCCAGTGAGAGAGCGTCTTGAGAACCACAGGCCCGAAGTCAACCTTCCGGGGAAAGAAGACCTTGAGGTTCTTGCGAACACCTCAAAGAGGCAGAGGCGTGTAGTTGAGACCACGATTTATACTTGAGAATCCTTGTGGATTACAGTGAGAATCTCATAAGTGGCATTGGGGTACATGCTCTGATGGTACACGAGAGAGAAAAGAACTCTTCTATGGGTTCTTAAAATCTGATGCAGGGGATCTGAGGGCTGCCGAGGAGAACGTGGCTTGATTACAAGGGTGCCAGGACTGAGAACACTAAGATATTGCAGTAGGAAGAAGAGACTTGAGGAGGCAGGAAGGTTGTAGGCAGATATGAGGTGAAGGGAACTCTTTGAGTTATGGAAGTCTGAGGAAAGGTCCACTGAGGGAGATTTCATTGGAGTACTGGATACCCAGAAGATTCAGCGAGAAGGTCGCTTGAGCCGAAGGATATTAAGAGGCATCCATATTCTCCATGAGAGGGAGAAGAGGAAGACAAAATTTCCCCAAGAGGTCTGAGTATTCACTGAAGCTTTCGGGAGAATATGCCAGATGATAGAGACTCTGCCGAGGAGAAACGAGTCAAAGGAATCCATTGTGAGGTTCAAGGGACAAAAGTTCGGGAAGAGCTGATTACTTTGTCAGTGAGACTCAAGTTGAGGGTTCGCAGAGGGGAAGAAACGCAAAGGCCCAAGCATTTGAGATGAAGAATTATTCCAAGTCTGGGAGGGAAGCCGCGGGGAATCTTAGGAGGGATAGTTCCTTCTTGTTACAATGGGAACGGAGACCGGGAGAACTCGAACGAGAGAAAGCTTTTGAAGCGGGGAGGAGAATTCTCAGAAGCCCGGAGAAATCAACGGGCCACAGGATAAGCGGAGAGAATGCGTGAAATCGAGGACCGTTGGATCATGAAGCTCTTGTAGTGTTAAGCAGGCCTTGAGGAGGAACAAACCCGTCGTGTGCTCGACATACTCCGAACTTGGCATTGTGAAACAAGAGTCTCATACTCTTTGGAATGTAAGTAGCGATTTCCCGAATCAACTAAATTAAATGCGATGCATTCGAGGGAGGACGGTGGCACAAAAGATCCCATCCTCCAGGTTTACGCATTCGGCGTTTAAGCGATGCAAGAGTTGCATACCGCGTCGGGTGCGAGTAAGCGATTTCCGAATCAGCCCCGGAGTCGTTGATGGAGCCGAGGGACCGCGTGGCGTGAATCCACAACGGTCGATTGACGTGCGGCATTTGCAAAAAGGCAAGAGGTTTGCCACAGCACGAAATGCATGATATTGTTCCGATTCTGGAGCGTTGATGCGGATAAGGACAAGTGTCGCGCGGTCCCAAGAAGTCGGACTTCGAGGTTTCAGCGTTCGGCGTTCCCGTGGTTTTCGACCACGAAGAAAACTTATATCGTGGATTCGCGATCCCGCGAAGTCGAAAGAAAGGACATGGCGGTGGGACCAGACACAGTGGAGGGGCCGAGTGGCATCGGAGTTAAAGGTTCGGAAATTAAGTGGTACATGTGAACAGCGACATCGAGATGTTCCGATTTCCCGATAGAGAAATCCCAAACGAAGTCTCGGCTTCGTTGACCATCGGCGACCGAGGTTGAGGGATTTAAGTTGCAGAACTTATGCGAGGAGTTCGCTGATACGCTTGAACCTACGGAATTCGATAAGTGAAGGGAGATAGCATAGAAGTATACTATGGGTAACTCCGAGGGGAGTTGGAAGAATCACTGATTCTTGGACTGATGTTGGCAAATTCGATTGGATAGAATCATTGATAGTTGTTTTCATTAATAGCAGTAGAGGCGATGGGATAAGAGGATAAAACCCGTGGGCATTTAGAAGTAAAAGCTCGGAGAGCGACCTTGAAGAAAGCAGCGCCGCGGCCAAGAACTTAAGGAAAAGGAAGAAGAGTCGTTGTAGTTGGATCCCATCTAAATTCCCGAAAGAACCAGGGGCCGAGTCCGGATCTGTTGAAGCTGCGCGAGAGATAAACTCATCGGAGAATCGGCGGTAGAGGAGATAAACTTATCGGAGAGTCGGCGATAGAGGAGATAAACTCATCGAGATGTCGGCGATAGAGTTTGAAATATCAAATCACTTAACATTTAGAAAACCGATATCGCGATATGCGATTTTTGCGATTTGATCGCAGCCGTTTAATCAAGTAGGGATCTGGACCATTTATTCATGTGGGCGTGTGGCAACCTGGAGGCTCCGCCAGTCCGTGATCGAGTTTAAAATCTCAAATCACTTAACATTGAAAACCCGATATCGCGATTTGATGCATAGCCGTTAATCAGCGGGGATGCGGGCCCAGGTTCCATTTTGTATGGACGCGTGGCGGAGAGCCTCATCCAGCAATTCGAGATAAATCCATGGAGGCCGGCGATAGAAGTTTGAATATCAATTCATAACATTTAGAAACCAGATGAAGACGCCAGGTTGTGGTCCGCGGAGAGAAGGTCCACATTATTAGGAACTAAGCTTCGGGGAGAGACTGGCGTATGAAGACCATCGAGTCGGAATCGTGAATGGAAATCGCGAATCGCGATGGACATAAACATTATGTCATCACAAATCTTGAAACCGTCACGATGTTTGACCAAAGGTCCTCATGTGTTGTGGTCTTATAGACCCAAAGAACTACTCTTGTGGGGCTTACGTCCCGAGGAAAGAGAAAATCGGGGAATCAGGAGAATGGGTTTAGAGTACATGTCTTTCGACATCGCCAAATGCCAAAATGAATGGGTGAAATCCCGATGGGATACGAACCGTTGGATCAAACCTTGATCCGGAGGTTTATTGTGTATACTCACTCGTGCCCTTCAGTTGTAAATCCGTTAAGGAAAACCGATTAGGAATGATGAATCGGTTAAGCGTTTCAGTTTCCAAGAATGGAACCGTTGGATTCTCCATTGAAAGGGTAGATGGAACCGTCATAGCAGGGGTGCATAAAAGAAATGAATGAAGCGAATTTTGCTAATCGTTACGAAGAAAAATGAGTAAGCGGTAAGAAAATAAGATGAAGCGAGGAATAGCGAGCGAGAAGGGAAGAAGAGCTACATGATGGACAGAACAGAAGCAGAGCATAGTGACAGAAGACATGACACAGCGAAGACATGTTGAATAAGATAAAAGTAGCAGAAACGATTGAGCGAAGGCCGAATTAAAGAACAAAAGGAAGGCTGGTAAAAGAATTGATTTATGCATAAAGTTAGATAATGTAATTGTATTTTATATTCAAGGAGGTTAGGAGGAAGTGCTTGGGAGGGCTGTTCTCCTCCAGTTCAAGTAGAGTGCTGAACCGGGGAAGTGAACTTCCATGCGGTTGCGACGGAAGAAACTAGAATTGGCGAGGTGGTGCTAGGGAGGAAACGGATGTTCATTGCTCACGAGTTGTAGCACAGTTGTAGCTGGAAGTTGGTGCTTCCATTCGGTTGAATGTTGGAATACTTTCGGGGAGTTGGTGCTTCCTTCTAGTGGGTGCTAAATGAGAGAGTTGGAAGCTCTCTAACAAGTTGCGACTTGTAAAGCGAGAGCTAAGCGACCTCACATTGGTGGTGCTCAATTATAGATGATGTCTGGTAGAAAAAGACCGCCTATCATTTGAAGAAGAAGAGAGGTTTTCTCCTTTATGGGTTTCCTCGTGAAAAATCGTCTGTGTGTATTTTATGTGTGTGATTGATATTTACTCACCTATACTGTCCATATGTTGTATGTTTCTTGATAACACATGAAGAAATATTATTAATAATTGTTAAGAAGGTGTAAAATTGTTTAGAAGCATAAACGGCTGATTCACCCCTCTCGGTTATTAGTATTTCCAACAATTGGTATCCAGACGGAGTTCAGCACATTTAAGGTAGATCATGTAAGAAAGCAAACATGTGAGTCATGATGGGACTTCGACCTAAACTGTTTGATGGAACAAATTTTGCCTTACGGAAGATTAGGAATGAGAACATATTTATGGCCTTAGGTGCTGATGTTTGGGATGTAGTAATTTGGATATACAAAGCCTTTGTTGTGCTAGCCACCAGGATGCTAAGTTAGAATTTAGTTTAGCGCTAATGGAATGAATGTTATTCTGAATGGACTTCATTTGGGATTTAACCAAAAGGTGATGCATCTTAATGCGCGAAGAAGTATGGGACAATAATTATGAGTTATGAAGGAGATGAGAAAGTAAAAAGGTGCCAAACACAAACATGAGATTGAAATTTGAATAGCTGAAGATGAATGAAGATGAGAATTACTTAAATATTTTTTAAGAGTTGAATAACTTGTAAAATGCCATGAAAGGTCTAGGTGAAGCGTTTGATGACTCACTCTTAATTGAGGAAGATTTTAAGGTCTCTGCATTAAATTTAATCCAAAAGTCTACGCAATAGAAGAAATTAAATGATCTTAGAACTCTGTCTATTGATCAACTTCTTAGGTACATGTACATATGAAATGAGGATAAACAAAGATAAAATCCAGTACTAGAGAAGCTTCCTTTACATGAGACAATAATGTTGATTCAAATTTGATGAAGTGAGGCAAAATTTGTGAGAAGATTAAAAAGAAAGGATAGAGGGAAAATATCAAGAGTTGCCCTTCAAATGCTTTAAGCTTTGTGGCAAGATAGGTCATTTGCTTCACTAAGTGTCCCCATGGGAAAAAGGACGAGGGAACTCTGTTGATTTAAAGGAGTACAAGTACAATAAATATAATAAAGAGAAAGTTTGGTTGCAAAATGTCAATTCCTGGAAGGGCCTTAGGTAGTGACTCATCCGATGAGAATAAGCCAAATGACTTTGTACTTATGGCCAAAGGGGATCATGATAATGAAAGCATAAGCGTGATGATAATGAGGAAGAAGCTATGGTGGATTTGGAAGGAGAACTAGAAATTTGAACAACTAAAGATGAAAAAAAAGGAAGAGAAAAAAAAAAAAACTAAAACAAGTGTTAACACAGTTTGAAAAAAGGCAGTAAGAACACGATGAAATGCTCTACTAAAGGTGGAATTAGAAGGAGGCAAAGATAGGAACATCTTGAAACAACAAGCATCCCGGAGAAGAAACTTCGGTGTGAACACTAGAAGAAAGAAATATAGTAAAACCGAGGAAAAGAAATGGAAATTCAAAAGGGTATCGTAAAATCTGCCAAGTATAAAGCATCAGGAAGAATTAACCTCCATTTCTAAATCGGCAAAGAAATTCAAAGCTGAAAGCTGGATTGCGGGATGTAAGAAGAAGGATCAAGTAGTGATCATCCAAGTAACAAAGAATCTATCAAGTTTGTCAAATCCTCAAATATTTGACCATGAGTCACTTTCTACTTGAGACAAAGAAAACCGACCATCAAAATGTAATGAAAGGAAAAACCCCGGAATAGAATTTGTAGACTAGAAGGTTTATCGACCTCCTCAAAGAGGCAGAGACTTTTTCAAGGTACAAAATTTCTTCTATGGTTATTGTTTTTTCTGCTCTAGTATAAATTGTTCTCTAAGATTTAGATATGAACAATCAAGATATTCAATGAATAACTATCTACCATAAAAAATAGAAGACAGACAAGCAACAAGCAGTCACATATTATGAATCATCAGATGGCTGGAAGAAAGATCCCAGGGGAGAAATACAATAGCAGTTATAGAGCATAACAATTGTTATGAGCATAACAATCATTCTGGTTCATTGAATAAGGTATCATAACGATTGTTATGCTATATTTGTCATGATTATATGGACATAAAGGCGACAAAGCTGTCATTTTAAAGAAATATAATCAGTCGAGAATCCACTTGTTGAAAATGTCAAAGTCACGGAAGAAGAAAGTAGATGACAAATGTGGATTGGCACTATCAGCCAAAATAAAAGGAATAGGAGTCCACAGTATATTGGCAGTGGATGTTCTTAACATATGACAGGAGACAAAGGGAAGTTTCTAACTTTAAGTGATAGCAAATCAGGAAATGTAACTTTGGAAATGATGCACGGGGAAAGGTGAAAGGTAAAGGAATTGTGAGTCCCAATAATGGAAGAGAAAACTCAAGATGTGTGTGAGTAGAGAATTTGAAACATAATGCTGCTTAGTGTCAGTCAAGTTTGTGAATGAGGATGTGAAGTTGTTTTACCTCCAAAGACTGTAAAAACAAATCACAGTAGTTCCGAGACTAAACTAGTTGCAAAAGGCATAAGAACCGAAAACAATGTCTATGTCTTAAAGAAAGAGAACAAGTAGAGATACACTAAGCAAATTATGATGAAAGTTGGTTTGTGGCGCAGGAGACTTGGACACCTAAATTTTGATCATATAATCAAGCTCAAAAACAGTAAGAATGATAAAGGGTTGCTTAGAAGATATCAAAGCCATATGATTAAATGCGTAAGCCGTGTTAGATAGGAAAGCTCACTCATACTCAATTCAAATCAAAAACCTTTCCCTCGACAGAAAAACCTCTACAGTTAGGACACATGGATCTATGTGGACCATCAAGGAAAAGAAGGTGGGAAAAAGAAAATTACTTTATCTTGATTATTGATGATTATTATTCTAGACTAGCATTAGGTTGCATTTTTTAAAAGAAAAATCTGAAGCACTTGAAAAATTCAAAGTATTTTAAGGCTGGCCGAGAACCAACTTGAGGGAAGAGGATAAAGGCTGATGGAGTCGATAGAGGAGGAGAGTTCAGTTAGGCTTTCAAAGAATTACGTGATAAAAATGGGATCAAAGAGAATACACAATTCCAAGGCTCCACAGCAAAACGGAGTTTTGAGAGAAACAGGTCATTACAACAATTGGCAAGATCAATGATGAATGAAAGGAACATACCTCGGACATACTGGGTGGAAACAGGTCGCCCTGAGTTCACATTCTTAACAAAATCTCATCTCAGACAGGAGACGGTAATGACAAGACCCTTATGAACTTTGGTTTTGGAAGACCTGATCAAACATTTTAAAGTTTTAGGAAGCACATGTTATATCAAAACAATGATGAAAATATTGTAAATATGATGACATGGCTGATGAAGTTATTTTCTTGGGTTATGCTACAAGCGATGAAGTCACAGGATACTATAACAAAAGGCTGCTAAACTAGTTGGTATAGATGTAAAAGTTATTAGAAGAATTTCAGTCAGAAATATAAAAGCAGTGTTGAATCAAGAGCAGAAGATACAGTTGAATATGAAGATGAGCAGGAGTCGGATGAGGAGATAGAAGAGGCTGAATCAGATGAAGATGTGAACATTTCAAGTGATACAAGTCAACGAGAAAGAAGCAAAATCACCTCTGAGAATCATCAAAAAGAATCATCCCGAGAACCAAATAATTGGAGATATAAATAAAAAGGAGTTGAGACTAGAAGCTGATTAAGGACACGAACAATCTCATATTTGCATTTTTATCTATGGTTGAACCTACAAATTTTGAAGAAGCTAGTCAAAAAGAATATTGGATTAAATGATGAATGAATAGCTTGATCAGTTGAGAAGAACAATACTTGAGACTGGTTCCTAGACCTGGAAATAAGAATGCCATTGGCTCCAAATGGGTATTCAAAGAATAAAATGAATGAAAAGGACAAGTTGTTAGAAATACAAAGCCCAGTTAGTGCATGGATATGCACAAGTGGAGGTCGGGACTTTGATGAAACTTTTGCACCGATTATGGCGGTGGAGAATACATCGAATGTTTCTTGCTTATTCTGTCATAAAAACTTCAAAGTTTATCAGGATGGATGTTAGTCGGCGTTTCTTAATGGAGATCTAGAGGGGAAGAAGTGTATATGGGCAGCTTGAAGGACTTTCATTGTGAGACAATCTAATTATGTTTGTAATTTGAAGAAGACCTTATGGACTAAAATAAGCACCACGTGCACAGTATTTTAATTTGGAAAAAGAATTTCTACAAGTAAAAGAGGTTCAAAGTCTTGTTGGCGGTAATCTTTACATTAAATCAGGAAGAATGATTTACTAGTTATCTTGGTTCACGTAGATGATATCTTTGGTTGTACTAATGAATCATCATCCCGGTGGTTTTCCAATTCTATGCAAGCAGAATTTGAAATGTCCCATGATAAGAGCTGTCATATTTTCTTGGGTTACAAGTAAAACAAACTCTGCTTGAGGGAATTTTATTTCTCCAAGAAAATATTTGAAGAGATATTGAAGAAATTTCAGATGGGAGATTCTTCTACAGTCGGCCACATCCTATGGTGGTTGGTTGCAAGTGAGCAAAGATGATATCTCACGTGTTGATCAAAGAACATATCGTTCAATGATAGGCGGTCTTATGTACATCACAACATCACAACCTGATATAATACAGAAGCTGATGGAATGGTAGGTAGTTTTGATGCATACTCCTAAACAAAAGTCATCGCGGTATCAAGAAGAATATTTAAATATCTGAAGGAACAATGACATATGGATTGTAGTACCCTAGAAATCAGAATTTCAAGCTAATTGCTTATTCAGGATCTTGTGAGCAACTGTGTTGATGAGAGAAAAGCACCGGTGGAGGAGCATTCTTTTGGGTGACTCATTAGTTGCATGGGTTGAAATAAAAGCAAGGATCATTTCATTATCCACTTTCTAGAGAGGAAGAATACATTGCTACTACTACCTGCTGCTGCAATTTTATGGATGATACAAACTCTTGCGATTTGAAGGTAACACAACTGATCCTATTCAATTCATTGTGATAACCTGATTACCATAAGTGTCTCCAAGAATCACATTCTTCATTCCAAAACTAAGCATATTCTATAAAGTATCACTTTCTCGGAGAACAAGTGTCAAGCAAATTGTTCAATTGAACTATATACCCTCTAAGAACAAATTAGCGATATTTTCACTAAACCATTGGGCTGCGACCCCTTTTGAATATCTTAGGTCAAAATTGGGGGTGATAATTTCTAGTGTTTAAAGGATCACCAGGCAGGGGGAGTGCTTATTGAAAATCCGGTGAAATTCCTAAAAAGGCTTCTAAATGGCGAGTATAATGCAACAAGATGGGTGGAAGAATGTTTCTTCTTGTGTGATGTCAAGGGGAGAAAGCGAGTTGAAATGTTCGGAACAGATTCGAAACTGATTGATTAAATGCAGAGGAGAGCCGAGTTGAATGTAAGTGTTGCCATCAATGCCAAAGAGGAGGTGTTAGAAGAAATTGGTTGCGAATACAGTGATGGTTGTTGTCATTAATAGCAACAGTAGCAATAGTAGGATAAGAAGGATAAAACCAAGTACAGAATTTAGAAATGGCTTCGGGAGAACGACCCAGCAGATAAAGCAGCGCGACAGAACTTAAAGAGGGAAAAGGAAGAAGAGTCAGTGTAGTTGGATCCATCTAATTTGAAAAGAACCGGGGCCAAACCAGTCACATTTGAAGAAACGCGAGAGATAAACTCGCCGAGGAATTGTGATAGGAGATAAACTCATCGGAGAATGGGCGATAGAGGAGATAAACTCATGGGAGAATCGGCGATAGAGAGTTAAACTCATGATGCGATAGAGGAGATAAACTCATGAATCGTACGATAGAAGACATCAAACTCATGGAGAATGGCGATAGAAGTTTGAAATATCAAAATCACTTAACATTGAAAACCGAGAAATCGCGATATGCGATTCCAGGGTTTTCGTTGTCAAGTGAAAACCCCGAAATCACGAAAAGCGACGTGCCATGGAGAAGGAACTTCAAAGATTTCAGAGTTTCAGGGATCGAGACTTTGAAATATCCAAATCACTTAACATTGAAAACCCGATATCGCGATATACGTTTAGCGATTGAAATCTGTAGATTAATCAGAGTCACGAGACCATTTATTTGTATGGACGGCGTGGCAGCAAAGAGGCCTCGCCGGCAATTCGAGATAAATCAATCGGAGAAGCGGCGATAGAGAGTTTGAATATCAAATTCACTTAACATTGAAAACCACGATGCAGAAAGACGCAAAAGGTTGGTCCCGCGGAGAGAAGGTCACGATGGCTGGAGCTAAGCTTCGAGGAGGAGCTGGCGTATGAAAGGAACCATGGAATCGGAATCGCGAATGGGGAAATCGTGAATCCGTGGACATAAACATTATGTCATCGCAAATCTCGAAACCGATGCGATGTTGACCAAGGTCATGTGTTGGCGGTCTTATGGGCCAAGGGCTAAAACCAGCAGGGCTTACGTCGGAAAAAAAGCAAATCGGGAATCGGAGAATTCGGAGTTTCCAGTATATTCTCTACGACGCCATAAAATGCGAAATACTTACGATGGGTGAAATCCCGATGGGATACGAACCGTTGGATCAAACCTTGTCGGAGGGTTGTTATGTATACTCACTCATTAAGCTTCAATTGTAAATCCGTTAAAGAGCCGTGGGGGCGATAGATACGGTTAAGCGTTTTCGGTTACCAAAAAGAATGATGTCGTTAAGTTCTCCATTGAAAAGGGTGATGGAGCTGTCATAGCAGGGGTGCATAAAGAATTGAATGAAGCGGGCTGCTAATGCGTTGGAAAGAAAATGAGTATGATTAAGAAAAATAAGATGGCGAGAGGAATAAGCGAGCGAGAGAGAAGAAGAGCTACATGATGAATGAGGAGCGAGCGGTGAGAATGTGAGAAGACATGACCTGGGCGGACATATTGGAATAAGATAAAGAGTAGCGAGCAGGTGAGCAGGCCAATTAAGAACAAGGAAGGCTGGTAGAATTGATTTATACGTAAAAGTTGAATGTGTAATTAACCATTTATATTCAAGGGAGGTTGGGAGGTGCACGGGAGAGTATTTGTCCTCATAAGTTCAAGTGGGTTCTTGAACCTGCGGGGAAATTGAACTTCCATGGTTTGCGACGAGAAACTAGCGGTGGTGTTGAGGAGAAACGGATGTTCTATGTTATGCAGTTGTAGCACATTATGCTTGAAGTTAGTGCTACATTAGGTTGGTGTTGGAACTTTAGGGGAGTTGGTGCTTCCCTTCTAGTGGGTGCTAAATCGGAAGTTGGAGCTCTCTAACAAAGTTCGCGACTTGTAAAGCGGTAGCCTCACATTGAGTTGTGCTCAATTATAGATGATGTCTGACTGAAAAAAGGCATATCATTTTCGAAGAAGAAGGTTTTCTCCCTTTATGGGTTTCATTGTGAAAAATTGTCTCTATGTGTGTGGTACATGTGTGGCCCGATGATTTTACTCTTACTGTCCATATGTCGTATGTTGCTTGATAACACATGAAGAAATATTAATAATTGTTAAGAAGGTGTAAAATTGTTTAATCTTATAAACAAGTGATTCACCTGATTGTATTAGTATTTCCAAAAGAGTTTAGAGAGAGGTCTGGCGAGGCAGAGTCCGATAGTGGTCTGACCTTTGCGTCAGTGTATCGAGCAGAAGTCTTGTCGCTATCACTACTTGAGGCGAGAGAAAGAAAGGAGAAGAACCTCATTACTCCGCGACTTGTGTCGAGGAGAAAGAGAGAAAACGAGTTAAGAGACTGCAGCGATTGCTTACTTGAATTATGGCCGATCCATAGGCAGTCAGCGGGGCTGCAAAGATGGTAGTTGAACTTCGTGATGAGGTGGCAAGTAGCGGTCTTCCCAGAAGGAGTGGATTGACTCTTGAAGAGCGGGAAGAGCCGAAAGGCGTGTGAGCGAAGATAGATAGAGAGCTCTCCGACATTAGGGTGGAGATAGAGAGGCTTGAATCACTGATGCGGGAGAATGAAGAATTGGTTGAGGTATGTGAACCCGAGGCTGGAAAAGGTCTTGAGAGGTATTGATGATTGGGATGATGAGGAAGATGAGATGAGGTTGTCTGAGGATCTCAAGAGTTTCCATGAGGATAAAGCAGAAGAAATTCCAATTTTCCATGAGGGCAATGAGTTGAGAATTAGGTTAGGGATCTGATTGTCATAGGGGCGGCCGAGGGAATTTCCTAGTACGATTGGGCAAGGGAATAGAAATGAAGATGGTTGAGGATCTCAAAGACTATCATGAGGGCGACCCGACCTGCATTTCGGTAGGCGTGAAAGAGATCAGTGAGAATCTCAAAAAGGCGCAAGAGAGCGTGAGTGTACTAAAGAGCACTGGGCCGAAGATGAAAAATAGGGTATTTGAAGTCTCTTGGACTGAGGAGATTTCAATTTGCGGGGTTGTTGATAGAAGATGAGATTGGTTGATCTCCCATAATCTTCAGGGAAACTTAACAACGAAGCATCCCACATGGCGGATAGGCGGGGATGACTTGAGAGAAGTCGGTCAGCCGGGAAAGGCAGCCGAGAACATGCTTCGCAAAGAAGATCAGCGGATGAAGGCGTAGGAGGAGGAACATTCCCGGGATGATATCACGTGATTGAAATTGAAATATTCTGTCATTTTCCCGGAGGGCAGAAAAATTCAGTTGTAGATATAGCAACAACAACAGAACAGTCAACTATGACTATCAGGAAAGCAGAGGAATTGGAGCAGACTTTGAAAACTGCCCAAGCAGAAGCTGACGATGAGGAAAATGAGCATTCAGAGGAATGTATCAACATATTCAGCCAAGAAGCTAAAAGAGCTGTAGCATTGAGGCTAACATCAGAAAAAGAAAAAAGAAAGAAAATGAAACATTCTAAGGAATGGTTCGACATATTCAACATTGTGGTGAAGGTATAGCGGGGGTTCTTATTGAAGATTGAGAGAATGAGCATTGAGGAATGTCTCAATAATTCAGCCGGGGAAAATGAGAGAGCCTGACCTTGGAAGGCGGCGGTAGAAGGAGGGAACGATGGGAATGGCTCGACATTTCAGCCATGAAGTTAGAAAACAATGCAACATGGAGGTTGCGAGCCGGAAGAAGGAACCTGGGACAACATATATGTCGCTAGTACGTGAGGCCCGATTGGAAAACCCTAGAGAGCCGATTGAAGTCTGGTATGCACATCCAATAGGTGAGGGTGGAAGCAGATGAAGGTGTAGGGAGATTGTGATGATCTTCAAATGGCCAAAATTCTTTGCGGTGAGGCTGCAGCTTAACAAAACCAGTACGGCGGAAGCAGTTGGATGGGGTGATCATGGAGATCATGGAGATGATGTCAATCGTGGAATACTACCGATGAGGGAGCAGGTAGGCGAGGAAGGAAGCGGTGGCGGCCACGGCGAAGCAGCTGACAACAGCCCGGAGATGGAGGCGGAGACTCCAAAGACTTGTTGGGACCAATTGGACTCCAATGGCTTCGAAGGGGAAGCTCATAGGCGGGAGGCTGTGATTTTGCGACTATAGGTATGATGCGGGGAGCATCTCTCCATACCAACGGATCCAACCGTCCGGTACCACACTCATTCATGTGAAGCGACCCTCATTTTAATTTCATTTAATGTAATTTAATGTGCTTAGGGTGTTGAGCCAGGAAATCCATGCCTTTGTGCAGGCATTAGATGGGATCGGCCTTTATTGTAGATTGGATGAGATCTAGTTCTGGATAGAAGACTAGACGGCCATTGATTGTAAATTAATTAGGGTAGGTAAATCATGGAGGCTTCTGAGCACCTCGGGTAAAAGATATTTCATATCTCATTTTGTAATAAGATGGTTGAGTTGAAGAGCCAAGGAGGCTCAGGAACACCATTGTAAAAATTCAAGCATTTGCCATTATTTAATACAAACCTTGGTTTTCCTGCACATGTTCCATCACTATATGCATCAATACGTGAGTGTTTATTATATACTATATGTGTGTGTTGTACCATATCTGTAGGGAGTTTGTTTGATTTCGGGGTTGAGAAGGTCTTTGAGGTTTCATGCCACAGTGATGACTGATCTTGAGACTTCTGAATACCAGGGTGCGGGGAGGGATGCACCACGAACTTCGTGAGAATTAGAACAGAGAGCGTCTTTGAGAACCTGAGATAAAGTCAACAAACTCGGAAGAAGACCTTTGAGGTTGTTGAACACCTCAGAGGCAAAATTTGTGTAGTTGAACCTGGGTTACTATGAGAGAATCACTTGTGGATGCAGTGAGAATCTCGCCAAGTGGGCATTGAGTGCATGTCTGGTAGTGCAGGAGAGAAGGACTCTGCTATGAGTTCTTAAGAAAATACCAGAATCAATGAGGATTATGAGAAGCTCTGTCAGGTGGGCATTGAGAAAGTGCAAAAGGTGCATAGGAACCCCGAACTAAGATACGTGGAAGAAGAGACTTCCTTCGAGGAGAAGCGTTGAGAAGGTTGTAAGAAGCCCGGAACCCACAAGGTGAAGGGAACTCTTTGAGTTCATCATCCGAAGGAAGCATCCACCGAGGGAGATTTCAACGCGGAGTCTTGGATGAAGACTTAGTGAGAAGGTCGCTTGAGTAGAAGAAGGATAGCAGAGGCATCCATATTCTCCATTAGAGGGAGAAGGAAGATAAAATTTCCCCAAAGGGGTGCGAGGTATTCCTTTGAAACTCGGAGAGATAGCTTACCGTGTGTAGAGACTTCTCGCGGAGACACAAGAGTCGAGGAATCCATTGAGGGTTCAAGCGACAGAATTTCAGGAAGGGCAGCGCTTTTACACACATCGGTGAGACTCCAAGTTGAGGTTATGGAAGGGAAAAGCATAAAGGCCAAAGCCTTTAGGGCGAATAATTATTCCAAATGCGGGAGGAAAGCATAGGAATCTCCGGGAGGATAGTTCCTTCTTGTTACGGTGGGAACAGACCCAGGAGAAGCCCAAACGAGAGAATCTTTTGAGCGGGAGAATTCTCTGAGGCGGAGAATCAATGGACCGGATAAGCGGAGGAGAATCACAAAATCCTGAGGATCATTGGATCATGGAGAAGCTGCGTGGAGTTTAGCCGGTATGAGGAGGAACCAAGAGCCGTCGTGTATCGTCATATCGGGCTTCGGAATTTGACGAAACAAGAGTCTCATACTCTTTGGAATGCGAGTAGCGATTTCTCGAATCAACGAGCCGTCGATCGTCGGGGAGGGGCGAATTGGTATAAGATCCCATCATATCGAGTTCGGCATTGATTTGGTGATGCAAAGAGTTGCATACCGATGAATTGCATTAGCGATTTCCCGAATCAAGCTGGAAGCTAGATTGATCCAGACGGTGACACGTGGCGTGAGATCCCTACGGATGGGATTGACATTGGCATTGCAAAGGCAGAGGTTTATACCTTTTGAAGTAGCTGACCGTGATTTCCCGAATTAACTGGAGCCGTTGATCAGGACAAGGACAGGTGGTGCGTGATCCCGAGAAGTCGGACTTCATGGTTTCGGCGTTCGGCGTTCCGGGTTTTGACCCGCGGCGATGTCGTGGATCCGATCGCGAAAGTCCGAGAAGAGCGTGGCCAGTGTAAGGACCCGGTACAGTGGAGGGCGAATTGGCATCGAGTTGAGAGTTGGGGAATTTGTAGTACATGTAGTGCTGACATGGATATTCCGATTTCCAGTACCGAAAGGCGAGGTGTTGACTTGTTGATATGGCATTAGGGGTTCGGGGTTGATTTACCGCGAGCGTGCACGCGGAGTTGATAAGCGTGAGCGATTTTCTGATTTTTCGAAAGGGAGATCGCCGAAAGGAGTATTTTGGGTAACTCCCGAGGGAGTTGGAAGAGTCCGCTGATTCTTGGGCGAGTTTAGAAGGTCTGGCGAGAGAAGAGTCCGGCCAAGTGAGGATCGACGCTGCGTCAAACTTCCTATAAAAATTGGCCATTTCATGGAAGCTTTTGACTTCAAAGATATTCCTTGGATATGACCATTCTTTGATTGATCTTACCTTCTCATGATCCATCTTAACTCATTCAAAGTGCGAACCCCAAATGGCAATCTCTTTCTTCAACGAAAGATGACTTCTTGATTTATCGGCAACTTCTCTTTCTATAACCTTCTCATCACTGATGTCAATTGTTTTAAATGTCATCACTAGAGTTAAATGTCTCAAATGTTCCTCCTTGGTCTTACTGAAGATCATTATATCATCAAGATACACAATTACAAAATTTCCAATGAAATCATTCAAGACTTCGTTCATTAATATCATAAAAGTACTTTGTGCATTCATCAAACCAAATGGCATGACAAGCCATTCATACATCCCTTCATTTGTCTTGAATTGTTTCTTCCATTCATCACCTTCCCTCATTCTAATCTGATGATATCCTCTTTTCAAATATATTTTTGAAAAACACTTTTCTCCACTCAAGCAATCCATCAAGTCATCCATCCTCGATAAAGGAAATCTATACCTGATGGTGATTTTGTTTATAGCCCTCGATTCTATACACATTCTCCATCCACCATCGTTATTTGGACTTAACACTATTGGCATAGCTCATGGACTCCATCTTTCTCTAAATCAACCCTTTGTCCATCTAATCTTGAACTTGCTTATTAACTTCTTCATTATCCTGTGGCATCAATATGTACACTTCTTTGTTTGGTAAAATCTCTCCTGGTATAAGGTCAATATGATGGCTTATACTTCTGATGGGTGGCAATGAACAAGGTAAATCATCCACCACTATATCAGCAAAATTCTCGAGCATCTCCCGAATTTCCTCAAGTAGATCATCTATTGAATTACTGGTCAAGATGACTCTAGGTTTCCTTACCACAACAAACTGCATGTCTTCTTCCTTCTTGACTTCATCCAGAAGTTCCTTCCCACTCATNTTGTCTTCAATTGGTAGCAACATATGCGTCCTACCATTCTTCTCCAAGGTGTATGTGTTCTTTCTCCCATCATGAACAACATTTCTTTCATATTTCCAAAGCCTCTCCAACAAAATATGACACACATCCATGGGAATAACATCACATAAGATCTCATCTCTATAACCCCCTATCTTAAATTCAAATAAACATTGTTTACTGACTTTATCCGATGTCATTTTTGCAACCACGAAACCTTGTATGGGATCGGATGTGAAACTGTTTCCAATTCCAGCTTCTCCATCATTTCTATGGATACTATATTATCTGTACTTCCACTGCCCACAATTACCTTGCATACCCTATCCTTGGTCTTGCATGCAGATTTGAACAAATTGTTCCTTTGGACTGGATTCTCTATCTCTTTTTCTGGCTTCAAGAGAATTTTCCTCATCATTAAGGATCTTCCGCCTTCTACATCTTCTACCTCAACATTTCACCTTTGCGCTTATAAAATGTGACCTTCGCCACCTCCATCCCTTTTTCTATAGGAACATTCAAAATACTTGTGTCATATCTTTCCACAGACAAAACACTTTATTTCACTACCTCTGCATATTCCTCTTCCTCTTGCTAGAGGAAAAGTGTTCCTATCAGCATATTGTCCTCCTTGTGAACTTTCCCCCCTTTCTAGGTGGTTATGAGGCTTTTTTTCTTCATCCTTGGGCTTCTGTACTCTGTCCTGGGAAATTTATTTGCCTCTTCTCTGACTTCTACCTCTGCCTCTTTGACCTTTCTTTTAGACCAATTTCTCTTCAGCCTTTGAAGAAATTTGATAAGCATCTTCCACATTTCTGATTGTTACCATTCTCATACCATCTTGAATATCATATCTCAATCCATTCATGTATCTGATGACCTTTTCATCATCACTCTCATGACGACTTGCCCTGATGTTGAGTCTGTAAAACTCCTCAGTGTATTCCTTCACTGTCATCCCCTTTTGTCTCAAATTCTGCATTCTTCAAAACCGATTAATTTGGTAATGTCTAGGTATAAACTTGGATTTCAAATTTTCTACCATCATATCCCAGCTTTTGATTCATTTTTTTCCTTTGAAATGCCTATCAGCCTACAATTCATCCCACCACAGTGTTGCATGCCCTTTCAGTCTAGTGACAACATGTTTTACTTTCTTATCCTCTTCGGTATCCTCATAGTCGAAGTATTTATCTAGAGATCTAAACCAATCTAGCATCTCCTCAACGTCTAAGTTGCCTTCATACATAGGGATGTCGATTTTTTCTCTGGCTCCTATTCTTGCAACATCTATTCTTGCAACATCTCTGAATAGACATTCCTCTATAGCATCTTTGAATACAAATTCTTATTCTTTGGGTCTTGCTTCATTCTCATTTTCGGATTCACTGACATCTCCAATATCATTTGTTTGTCTCTGTGTTGTCTCCATAGCATCCAATCGAGCACAAAGTTCTCTCGTTTCCCTTTCCACAGTTGGATCGAGCATGGGTCTATCTTGATGTCTTCTGGGCGGCATTGTTTAAATTTGTTCCATGCAGAATTAAAATCACAACTGTCCTCTGTCTCCCTTCACAAAAAACAAAAGTTGTTAGCTAAGATCTGATACTAGCTGATGCAGCACCCCGACCTCAATAGGTTCTACATGACCTCCCGGTCTAAGGATCATTCTTCATCTCCCTTGAGCCGAAATGTCTCCTTGATTCCCAGCTGGAACCTTCAACACGTATAACCACAGGTCCTTATTAGAAGTTACACCTATGTGAGCAAGCACTAGGAATGAACCTCCACTCCACATGACCAATCGATGTGACCACTACCTTTACCCAAAAATGTGTTTCAGTTTTTGCAACTTCACGATCTCCATTGTGATTCCCTCTGACTCCTTTGACTCTTGAAATCCCAAAAATGGGCTAATGGATATTTAACCCCTCCTTTATGCCTCAACCATGTGACCTCAGTCATGTCCTAGGGTCCACCTCTGAGCGCATAGGTATTTCGCAACTTGTGAGTTCACAATGTGACTTTTCTCCTTTTCCCCGAAGTTTGAACTGGAGAATTCTCCTCCTCAGATCTATGGTCTTAAACCTTCAAAAATATGATGGTCTATATTATGTCGGAATTTTGCGTATCGAGATTTCATAACCAAGATCTCCAAGTCACGATCTTATCCACACTCTAATCCCGAAATGCTGAAATCTGCAATCTCAAGATCTATGACTTTTGTTGATTCAAATCTAATGGTGACTATTCCTTCTGAGCTTGCGAGTGTTGATAGACACTCGGCCTTAACTTCTCCATTGATCAACTGGATCCAACGATCCATGGTAAATCGGTAGTTCTCCCTCTGATAATTTCAATCGTTCATTTGAGTTATCGATGCTCCTGTCCAAATAACTCGGTGCCTCCTTTACGAACTTGATTTCTATGAGGTGATTTCAACCTCATCTTCCCTTTGAACTCTTCAAAGTCTATATACCTCCTGAGCTTAATTATTTTTGCAAACTCAAGGATTCCTAGGGATTCTTTCGTTCACTCCTTGTGGCATTCCCGATAATCTCTTATTATCTGAACTTCCCAGTTCTGTGCACTCCTTGCAACAAAATTTATTCAACCACTCACTGGGTTGGAAAATTCTAAGACTTCGACCTGCCTGCACACACCTTGCATGGCTCTATGCTATACTCGCACTTCTACTGGTATGAGAACAACGCTATCTCTCCTAATATTTTCCGAGGTAAGACTCAAAACTTGTCAACGCACTCCTTGCAGACCTTCACTGCACTCCTTGCAGGAATTCTTATGACGAGAAACAATTAAACTCATGCTTTCCCTCTTACAGACTTCATGCATTCAACATGGAATTATATACATACACACAACATTGAAACAAATGCATAACATAATATATAAGCAAACTGTAAACACACCATTCAATAGATGCAAACAGTATCCATCACAACACCATGAAATTGAGTCATAGCATCCTTATATTAACTCAAGCATTCTTGTACATGGTCTGTATAGCAACATCTATCTGCTTATACAACTTCTACAATATATGTTCTTCTCTTCTCTCCTATTATATTTCTCTACAACTCTATTCTTGCTATGAGAATAATAATACTATATCATACATACGAGGGAGCTTTCTAGACTTTTCCCTCCTACAACTCTAAGCTATCAAATTGAAATAAAGTCTACAACTACTTTGCATTTATTACAATAAATGTCTCCAACAAACAGATGAGAGAAACTGCTCATGATCTACGCTACAATCTCCAAACCATAAAAGAAAACATATATTTTCCAAATATTACATTAATGTTTTATCTTTTCAAATTCAAAACATTCTCAAAATGTGTGTTGGTGCATATTCAGTTGCCTTTCTTCTTTTGCGCTTGCTCTTCTGGCTTTCTTATGATGCTTCTGCATCACTTAATCATGCTGATGAAAGTAGTAGGATATGGAACAAAAGGTTTGGACATTTGAATTTCAGATACATGCAACAATTTAGCAAGCAAATATTGGTTTATGGTCTACCAGACATCCATTTCTCCAAGGGAGTATGTGAGGGATGTTTTCTCGGAAAACACCCTCAAGAAAAATTCAAAAAAGGAAAGTCTTAGACAGCTTCTGCACCTTTAGATCGGATACACAATGAACTTATGGGTCCTTTTATGCATCCATCCATTAGCAAAGTGAGGTTTGTTCTCATTTTTGTTGACGATTTCTCACGTTTTACATGGATCTACTTTCTTAGGAAAACATCTGAGGTCTTTCAATACCTCAAAGATTTCAAAGCCCTAGTTGAGACACAGTCCAGAAATAAGATCAAAGTCCTCTAAAATGATAACGGGGGAGAGTACGTCAATCATGAGATCCATATTCTTTTCCATGAGGTAGGGATTCAATTACAACACACAGTTCCCTATAATCTATAGCAAAACAGAGTTGTTGAGAGGAAAAACAGAACTCTAAAGGAGATAGCATATTGCATGTTGCATGCAAAGTCACTACCACAGAGACTATGGGCTGAAGCACTTAATTGTGAAAAATACATCCAAAACATATCTCCCCATAGATCTATCAAGGATAATACCCCCTATGAGGCTTGGAGCGACCTCAAACTAGAAGTGTCCCACTTTCGTATTTTCAGTTCACATGCATGGGCCCTGATTCCATCTCAAAAGAGGAAGGCACTTGATCCATAGAGAACTAAGTGTATTTTTATTGGATACCTCGAAGGTGTCAAGGGATATAGGCTTATTTATCTTTCCTCAGACCAACTCATCATTAATCCTAGTGTCCAATTCGAGGAAAGTGTCTCACATGTACCTGAGCAGCTGCGTGCAGAAACCTCCATTCTTCCACCTATCCAAGATGATGATCATTCACATGTCGAATCTTCTTCAAATGAGTGTTCTGATTTAGAGGACTAAAATGATTCATATTTAGAGTCAGTATAGTTATATGCAGAGTCAGAGCATCCAGATGCAGTTGCAGAGCCAAAGTAGAGGCCCAAGTGGGCACATACTACTCTTCAGAATGCAGGCTATCTCGTTGGTGATCTAGCCGATACTAGGAGGACTCGATATTATTTCGAGGAGCCTATTGTCGCACTCATTGCCACTAAAACATTTCCCTCTAGGAATCTTTTCTTGGTTCAGTCTTCAGATCTATAGTCTTATGGCGAGGCTGTTAGAAATCCCTTTTGGGAATCCGCCATGCAGGAGGAGTACAACACCCTCCTCGAGAACCAAACTTGGAATCTGGTTCCCCTTCCTTCCAGGAGGAAACTTGTCAGATGCATATGGGTCTACAGGACCAAGAGCACATCGGATGGACAGATTAGCAGATACAAAGCCAGGCTTGTTGCCAAAGGATTTCAGCAGGTGCATGGTATTGACTAAGATGAGACCTTCTGTCCAGTAGTGAAGATGGATTCCATATGATTGGCACTTTCCATTGCGGCAACCAAAGGGTGGGAATTCCATCAAATGGACGTGAAAAATGAATTTATTCATGGTGATCTCTCTCAGGAGATATATATGGAGCAGCCCAAGGGATTTATGTAGGACTCATCTTTGGTTTGTCGACTGAAGAAGTCCCTTTATGGCCTCAAGTAGGCTCTGAGGGCATGGTATGCTAAGATGGACTCCTACCTATTGTCACATAACTTTGTACGTTGTAAATCAGACCTGAATGTCTACATTCTTAGGACGGTTGATTCACTTCTACTTTTAGTTCAATATGTTGATGATTTGTTGATCACCGGTTGCTCGACTTCAACGATTTCTTCAGTCAAAAGGATTCTACATGATAGTATTTTGATGACGTACATGGGTCCGCTACACTTCTTCCTTGGACTTGAGATCAGTCAGGATGCATCATGCATCAAACTGTCCCAGGACAAGTATGCACAACATCTCCATGAGATATTTTACATGATAGAGTGCAAGTCTGCTCTGACTCCTTTTCTATTAGGAGTAAAACTTGAGGATGGTGGGGAGACTCCACTGGTTGACAACACAATGTACAAACAGCTAGTGGGGAGCTTGTTGTATCTCACACACTCCAGACCAGACCTCTCCTATGCATTTGGCGCATTTTCCAGGTTCATATAGGAGTTGCATGAGATACATTGGAAGGTTGTAAAGCATATCCTTCAATATGTACAGGGCACCATCACCTCTAGGATTCATTATGCAGAAGACTCTACATTAGATCTCATCGGGTTTACTGATTCTAACTGGACTGGAGATATCACTTATCGCAAGTCCACATATGGTTACACACTCAGTCTTTGTTCGAGGCCTATCTGTTGGTTGAGAAATAAGCAAACAACCATTTCTCTATATTCAACTGAGACAAAGTAAAGAGGGGTAGTTAACATAATCATTCAGGCTATGTGGCTACAACATTTTCTCACTAAGTTGGGCATTCATTTTCATTGGTCGATCATCATATGGTGTGATAACTAGAGCACTCTGAAGTTTTGCAAAGATCCAGTTTAGAGGTAGCAGACAAAGCACATTGATATCCACATGCACTACATCTGGGACTTAGTACATGAGGGGATCATCGACCTACAGTTTTTTCCTTCAACAGAACAGATGGCAGACATCTTCACCAAGACCTTCACTGAGAAAAAATTCCATTCTCTGGGAAGTTATCTTGGAGTGAAGGACATAGTTTTCTAGCAACTATATTTCTTCTTTTTACATACATTGTACCTTGATGGGGGGTTTTGCCCATGAGGTTCCCCCTCTTTTCTCACTTTATTTCTAGTGTATCTTTTGTATTTGGGTACCTAACATGGCCTCATTGTCGTTACCTATTCTTTATTTTCACCATAGTAATGTTCAAGGGGGGTGTTGGAGTTACTTCACACATACCTAGGATTTCTCTTTCCTAAGGTTTTTCCTTGTTTATTAGCCATAATTAGTCATTATCCAGTCTCCTATATTTTAGGGGAGAATATTCTCTTTCAGATGACACTTCAGTTTGACTAGTTGAGTTGAGTTTAGATGTTGCATTGGTTTTG
The DNA here is from genome assembly GCA_010110895.2 of Picea sitchensis. Taxonomy (NCBI): domain Eukaryota; kingdom Viridiplantae; phylum Streptophyta; class Pinopsida; order Pinales; family Pinaceae; genus Picea; species Picea sitchensis. The sequence goes on along the minus strand of SNQJ01S0051433.1, from coordinate 1,513 downwards.
TCACCATGCAACATTGGGATCATCACCATGATAATGTGCACTTGCCTTGGGATCATCACTAGACTAGTGCATTACCCTTGATTCCTTGATCTAATCCTCACTACACTATGTTCAATTAGTTAACTGAAGACTAGTTGACTAGTTAACTCAGCTAGGTTGCAGTTCACTCCTGTAACTACTTGAGAGACTAGACTAGGTGGCAGTTTACTACTGTAACTATTGGTGTGTGTCCAGATCACTCTAGACCACCACTATGGTGCATTATTTCTCCTCCAGTGTGCATTCATTGAGTTATACAGAGTATATCATGTGTAAACTATTCATTATTTTGAACGGTTATTGAGAATTCTTCTATTCTTTCTCTCCTTCTTCTTTCTCAATTTCTCTCTAGAGCTATGTGTAGTATTTTCTAGCTAGATCTATTATGTGCAGATTCAACAAATTTATAGACAATAGTTTTAATTTTGCATCAATCTTTCTTCATTTTTCTTTTAGGTTATTATACTTTGTATATACAATCTATGTGTGTCATATTTGTGATTAAAAATCCCTTTTTCGTTCATTGTTTAATCAACACCATAAAAATATGCATGTCAAGATGGTGTTGTATCAATGTCGCTAAGTATTTCATGCGTCGATGACATCATTATGGTGTCATGGTATAAGTGTCAAATTTAAATATCATTATGGTGTCATGGTAGTGCCAGATTTAAATATGCATGCATTGATGATATGGGAGGGTTTCCAAACTCAAAGATGGCTCACACACCCACTCTATATATTTGATCTCTTCCTTGTTTTGTTTGAACTTTCTCAGATTAATTTCATGGTGCATGGAACTCCCAACAATATACCCATCATCATGGTCGTGCTCTTTATTTTCATCACCTATGTTGTACAAAACCAACATCATGCCAATTAGGCCCATGCATTTGGTGGAAAAAAGAAGGTGCTAGAGGGAATTTTGGATTTAAATAATGATTTTGTACTAATAGTCTTTGATTTATGGAGAAAATAAGTAGTTAGATGAGAGAAAAAAATAGACAAGAAATAACTGATGAAGCTTGTGAAATTTATATCAAATAGTACTTTTTTGATCGACATTATTGCATGTCCTTATAGTACTATATGCAGGAACGTGTGTGTCAAACGAATTTTAAAAGGAACAACGAAAATACATTGTACTAGGACTAGACATGGACAACAATGACCTATGAATGGGGCCAACATTGAATTTTTTTCAAACTGTTTTTGTATGCACTGAAATTTAAAATGGATAGACTATTCACATGCCTTAACAATATGGGAGGGTTTCTGGACTCAAATTTTACTCACACACCCACTTGATTCCATCATCAATTCATCATGTAAACCATAAACCCTATTTTTCTTTCAAAGTACACAAATTGATTAACACAAGTTTAAGTTTTCATCATCCTTTCTTCATTTTTCTTTTAGGTTCTTATACATTGTATATACAATGTATGTGTGTCATTGTTGTGATGAAAAATCC
>SNQJ01S0051432.1:71035-82173 GCA_010110895.2 Picea sitchensis | reverse complement strand
AATATCAATCGCACATGATTGAAGTGGAATGTATGATTAAGAACCAACCATTTACTATTTTAATTGATTTAGGGGATAGCCATAGTTATATAGATCCTATAGTGGTGGAAAGTTTTCAATTGTCGAGAAGAAAACATAGAAAATCTTGGTTAGTGTAGCTGGATATAGGAACCAAGAGAAAGGTTATGGAATTGGTTAAGTTTTGTCTTGTGGACATGAATGGACTGAGCACAAAGGCTGAATTGAATATTCTTCCTTTAGGTTCTTATGACTGTCTAATTGGGATGGATTGGTTGGACCAACACCATGCCATCTAGGAATATTGTAAGAGGGCATTCACTTTCCTGGATGAGAAAGGGAATCGGAAAAAATTCCAAGAAATTCGCAGGGCAGTTACTGTTAGAGAAATCTCAACAATGCATCTGAAGAAGTGCTACAGGAAAGGATGTCAATTATTTGTAGACCACATGGAGGAAGCACCTAAGGATAAGGTGTCAAATATCGAAGACCATAAAGTATTTAAAGATATTGAGGATGTATTCCAGGACATACTAGGAATACCCCCGAAGAAAGATATTGATTTTTCTATAAACCTGATTCCTGGAGTAGCTCCAGTGTCAAAAAATCCTTACAGAATGAGTACATCAGAGCTGAAAGAAATTCAAATGTAGCTTGAAGAGATTCTGAAGAAGGGGTATATACGCGCAAGTGTTTCATCTTAGGGAGAAGCCCCGGTACTATTCGTGAATAAGAAGGATGGGACATTGATATTGTGCATCGATTTCACACAGTTGAACAAAGTAACTGTAAAGAACAAGTATGATCTGCCAAGGATCAATGATCTCTTTGATCAGTTGAAGGATGCCAAGATATTTTCAAAAATAGATCTCAGGTCAGGATATCACCGGGTAAGAATAAAGGATGAATACATAAACCAAACTACCTTCAGAACAAGGTATGGTCATTATGAATTCACAGTGGTGCCATTTGGGTTGTCGAATGCACCCGTTGTTTTCATGTGCCTAATGAATGGTGTATTCAGGGACTATCTAGACAAGTTTGTCATAGTATTCTTGGATGAAATCCTGGTGTATTCCAAGTCAGAGGAAGAGCATGAACAACATATGAGGATGGTGTTGCAAGTGCTAAGAGAGCACCAACTGTATGCTAAATTGAGTAAGTGTTCATTTTATCAAAAGATGATCCATTACTTAGGGCATATCATTTCAAAGGATAGGATAGTTGTAGATCGTGAGAATATAGAAGCCATCTGGGAATGGTCGGCACAGAAGAATGTGATAGAATTAATATCCTTTATGGGTCTAGATGGATATTATAGAAGGTTCATTGCAAGTTTCTCAAGGATAGCTCACCCTATCACTTCCTTGCAAAGGAAGGAGAAGACGTTTCAGTGGACAGAAGAATGTGAGAAGATCTTCCAACGACTGAAGTAGTTGTTAACCAGTGCTCCAATCATGAGGATTGGAGATCCAAATGAGGAACACTGAGGGAGGGAAGGGGGGGAGGGAGGGAGGAGGGACACCAACATAACACGAAGAGGAGGAAGAGACTAACAGATGGGATGCATGCAACTTCTCACTCTCCACGTCCCAACACAACGCAACCCAAAGAAGGAAAGTCTGTCTCCCTCCGTTTCCAATGGCCACGTCTTTCAATGACATGAGAAGAATCTTGCAGATGGGCAGGCCGCGACAGTTCAAGGCAACGTCCCAACGACGCGACTTACATAAGAGTATCTCATTTTATACAAATTAACATGCTTGCCCCTAGGAGGAAAAAATTAGACATGTACGACTTTTTAAAATTGAACATTTATACATCCCAAGATTGTGAACCATAGATATTTGTAAGGAGTCAATTATGGGTACTCGACATTAGATGTCAAATTTCATAGATATTTGTATGGATTCAATTATGGGTACTCAACATTAGATGTCAAAGTTTCTGGACTATGAGTCCCTATATGGACTTAACTAGCAACAACCATTAATATATTAAAACCTATATAATGACAATGTATTAATTAATTATTAATGTAATAATGTATTAGTATATTATTAATTATTGTAGTATTTAATTAATATATTAAATAATTGAATAATTTATTAAAAATCTATTATTTAATATTGTTAAAATATTAGTACATTAATATAATTTCTAAATTATTAACTTATTGGATTAATTACTAAATTAATATATTAATGTATTAATTTATTAATTTAAATTATTGTATATATTAAGTTAAATTTAATATAATTAATTTAGTAATTTAAATTAATGTATTAAATTAAATAATACAACTTAATAAAACTTTTTGTGTTAATATAACTTAATATAATTAAGTTATTACTTAATTTAAATTTAATTACTAACTTAATTATATTAAATAATAACTTAACTAAAATTACTAAATATATTAAGTAATAAATAAGTTATTACTTAATATAACTTAATTTAAATTACTAACTTAAAGTATTAATTATCTAAATTAATTAATAGTAATACATGAATATAATGTCTAAATTAAAGTATTAATACATTAATATATATTGTAATGTATTAATATAATATTTAAATTAAAATATTAATACATTAATATATATTGTATTATACAAATGTAAAATTAGTAATGTGTTAATTAATTAGTAATGTTATTAATAGAATACATTAATAAAACAATAATACATTAAAAAATATTAAGTATTACACTATTTAAAGTAATAATCAGCTACAACGCATATAGATGCTAGTAAGGGTAAGCATGCTAGTGAAGATAAGAATCCATAAAAATTTGAAAAGAAACCATAATGTAAAAGGAAGAGAAAGAAATCATCTACAACAAAGCAAGCTAAGGAAAGACCATGTGTTCACATTGTAAGAAAAAGGGACCCCCGGAATCAAAGCATTGGAATATGCATCCAGAATTACGACCAAAGAAATTCAAGGATAAGGGGAAGAATAAGACTATTGCATCAACTCATCAGGATCTAGGGTCAGATTCCAAAAAAAAATCTTAGATCATGGAAATAGAAAGCAAAGTTATATCAACTATCAATTGTAACTCTTTAGTTCAATCCTCCAAATTGTAAAATGATATTGATCAAAAGAAAATAAGCGATCTTTTTCATGTCAGAGTTTTAGTCAAGCATACCGGGGTAGATACTTTATTTGACAGTGGATCTCAAGTTAACCTAATATATGAAGCAATTGTTAAGAAGTTGGGTTTAAATACAACAGCTCAAAAAAATCCTTATCCATTAGGATGGGTATGTGAAGATGCTAAGTTTCAAGTAACAAAACACTGTAAGATCGGATTTGCAATTATAACTAAGTTCTTTGACGAGCTGGAATTAGATGTTGTGCCTCTTGACATTTGCAACATTGTCTTGTGTATTCCATATCTATTTGATATGAAGTCCATATTCTACTGCAAAGAGAATAAACATAATCTTTCCAAGCATGGGGTTGAATATACTTTCAGATCTCATCGTATCAAGACTAATTTTTCTTTAGTGAGCATAGGGAAAATGAAGACAATCGTGAGTGCAAGTAAATATTTTGTTCTCATGATAGTGAAATAGAAAGAAGAAGATTTAACAAATGCTTTATCAGGTTGTGATCCAGATCATAAACATGAGTTGGTTAACATCATATCTAACTATGATGAGTTGTTTTAGGAACCTACAGGGTTTCCTCCTAAGAGGGATGTTGAACATGAAATATATTTGTAGCAATATGCTCCTCTTCCAAACATTGGAATGTACAGGTCACCAACGATCCATAATGAAGAAATTAAGAAGCAAGTTCAGGATTTGCTCGATAAATGAGTCATCAGGCCAAGCTCCTCTCCATGTGGTTCTCCTATTTTATTAGTTCCAAATAAATATGGCACATGGAGGATGTGTATTGAATACTGAGCCTTGAACAAGATTACGGTAAAGAACCATTATCATCTTCCAAGAATTGAAGATTTAGTGGATGAATTAAATAATGTTGTTTATTTCACTAAGTTGGATTTGAGAAGTGGTTACCATCAGACCATAATTGCAGAAGGTGACATATGGAAAAATGACTTTCAAGACTAAGAAAGAATTGTTCGAATGGTTAGTTATGCCATTTGGGTTATGCAATGCACCAACAAAATTGATGAGGGTAATGAATGATGTATTCAGACCCTACATAAATGATTTTTTATCATCTATTTAGATGATATATTGATCTTTAGTCGAATATGGGAAGATCATATAAAGCATTCCAAGACGGTCTTTGAACTCTTGAATAAGGAGAAGTTATATGTAGAAATGTCTAAATGTGAATTTGGAAAAAAATCTCTAGTATATTTGGGTTACATTGTAGGGAATGGTCAAATAAATTTAGACCCTGAAAAAGTAGAAGTCATTGTGAAATGGCCCAAGCCAACTACTGTCACAAAAGTCGAGAGCTTCTTAGGAGAAGTCAAGTACCGGAGGAAATTCATTGCTAATTTTTCATACATAGAATGTCCTTGCATGCATTAACAAGTGTTAAACAAGTCTTTCAATGGGGAAGAAAACAACAAAAATCCTTCAATACATTGAAGGAACAGATAAGAACCACACTAGTTTTGGCACTACCAAATTTACAATAGCCATTTGATATTCAAACCGGTGCAATCGGATATGCTATGGGTGCAATATTGATGCAACGATGTAAAGTTATGTGTTAGCATTATGATAATTTCACTCAAGTTGTTATTAAATATCCAACGTATGATAACACATACTATATGCGTTGGTACAAAGTGTAAATAAATGGAAGCATTACTTAATGGGAAAGAAGAAAATTATTCATACAGAACATCGGGAATTAAAGTATTTGAAGTCACATACCAAGTTACAACAGTCACGACATTTCAGATGGATGGGTTTTCTACAACAATTTCATTTGGTAATAAAGTATAACAAAGGTATTCATAACAAGGTTCCAGATATGTTGTCGAGACCAATAATTACTACATCGAAAATAATAAGGTATAATCCTCTATCTCATGAAATTTATGCAAAATAATATGCTAAGGACGGTGATTTTAAATGTGTATACGATGCATTAACTCATGGCAATCAAAAATCAGATTAATATATGCATGAAAATTTGTTATATCATCTTGGAAGTATTTGTATACCCAGATATTAAGGAGTAAATGTAATAAGAGAAGCTCTCACATTTTTCATTTTTGGTCATTTTTGGGTTTGTAAGACAATAACACAGTTACAAAGGTATTTTTATTGGCATCGAATGAATGAAACAATTCCAAGTATACCAAAGGGTGTGTTATGCGTGCCACAAGTAAGCCTAGCAACAAAAAGTTGGGGTTATATACACCACTTCTAGTACCTTCTCAACCATGGTAAAGTATCTCCATGGATTTTGTACAGGGTTTGCTGACGTCCAGGACAGGTCATGATTATCTTTATGTTTTTGTGGATAGATTCAACAAGATGTGTATTTTGATTCCATGCAAGAAACATGTAAACTGAAGAGACACCACATATTTTCTTTGCTAATGTTTGTTTTCATTTTGGACTTCCTACATCTATTATATCAGATCAAGACTGTCTCTTTTTGGGAAAGTTTTGGTCTCATTCATGGGAACTCATGGAAACTAAGTTGAAGAAGAGCACGACTTGTTTTCCCTAGAAAGATGAATAGACAGAGGTGGTGAACAAAACCGTGGTACATCTACTTCGATTATACTGCATCAAGCATCCTAAGTCATGGGATGAACATTTTCGTTATGTACAACATTCTTATAATCATGCCATGCATTCTTCTACTTGGAAAACTCCTTTTGAACATGTGTTTGGGGTACTTGCATAAATCATGTATGGAATTTTCTTTTGAACAAGTAGGTAAATAAGATCGAAATGATGATAGAGATAAATTTCCTAGGTTCATTCAGAAAATTCATAGGCACATAAATAAGTACAAGAAAAGTTGGAGAAAAATCAAGCCAAGTACAGGGAAAGGCATGATAAACATCGGGTTGATCATAAKTTTGAAGTYGGTGATCAAGTATAGTTATATATCAACAAGGATAGAATGAAGTTGAAGGTAACATTCYAAGGCCAATCTGATATGGTCCATTMAAGATATTGGAGAAGATTYRTACTAATTCCTTTTGTTTAGATGTACCAACCTACATGCAAATGTATTCATTCATAAATGTTGAGAATTTGAAGMTTTATGAACCTCCAATGATTATGGATGAAGATGAAAGTATTTAGGTTCCCTTAGTTGATGATGTTTCTCCAAAATATTTGGACAAGCTATAAGAAGATKTTATTCTCAAGAAAAGAATTAGCACTTGATAGTGAGGTKATGTGAAATATTTTCGAGTTGGTCTTAAAGGAGTAAAACTATGTAAATAAAAGTGGATCGAGAATGGAAGGGTGAGGGAACTCTACCCTCACCTATTTTTTGAGTAATCAAATCTTTTGGTGGTCCAAAAGGATTCCAAAGGGGAGGAATCATCCAAAAGTATCCGAGAATGCTCACAAAGGTCCAGGAGGATCTAGAATGTCGACAAAGGTCCATAATGGTTCAGAATTGATCAAAATTTTACCATACCAAATTCTATCGGAAACAACATAAATAAGTAGATCTCATCGTTATCTTTCCAACTACACAAATGACAAGTTAAACATAGGTCATATGAAAAAGTTATGATCAGTCAAAGTTTGGTCAAAAGTCAAAATCAATGGGGAAAAGGTAACATGTGTCACCACTGGAAGGGTGACACATGACACGACCATACAATCATACGAAGATGATGTGGCATGACCCTAATATGCCACTTGGACTGACTGTATGCTAACTAGGCAAGTTACGTGGATAAGTCAAAGGTTGACAAGTGGCAGAGCCATACAATACAGGTGGACTAATAACAAGGTGACATGTGGCAAAGATAATCCAATTCCGGGTTTCCATGTGGAAGCCTACCATTGGCCATTAATGGTTTATGTATATTTAAATTATGGAGTCGACAGGGGTCAAACCCACGACCTCCATAACATTACCCAAGCGCCTTACCAATGGAACACACAATATAACTTAACATGTATATGGTTTCATACATATTGAAATTTAGGTAAGTTTTGAATGGCTGGAAATTAGGGCCGAGGGCTAAGCCCTCGACCCATAATTTTAGGTCGCATGTTATATCACATAACCAGGTTCCAAGATTCACGGGTGCTAAAATTATATGCCTCCACATATATGGTTGTAACTATATGGTATATATGACTAACAAATATAATCAAGTCGTGGATTAAATAGAGGATATCGAGGTTTGATTCCCTGACCTACTGTGTAACAAATCAACATATTAATTGTTAGAACACCAATGCACCACATTATGGGAACTTCCAAAACAAATTAATTATAGTTTGACTATTATTCCGGAGGAAAGTTATGGACCTGCACCCTATTTAATGGGTTCACAGATTGAGGATTGATAAACATTCATTATTGCAGAGTTTTGTCTTGACATGCATGCCTGAGGGTACATAGTCTTTGAGTCTACACTGTAAATAATTTTGAAAGGTATCTTCAAGGAATTTCAAGAACTTTATAGTGATTTTTTACGACTTTTCGCAGGGAATCTAATGGTGCACTCCATTTCTTCATTTGAGCAACATGTAAAAAGGTCATTGTAAAACACAAGCATTTGAATATTAATAAAGAAGGTCTCTATTGGAAGCAAACTGAGAGACTTATCCCAAATTCAGTGGAATCCATTATCAAACTTGTGTATGTGATTTAAATATCGTTTTTCATTTTTACGCTTAGTTATTTACAATTTAATTATCATTACAGTCTATATGGTTAGATAAGTATTTCACATGTAATTGGGATTTGTCAAGCGATCGTTATTATTTCGAAGATCATGCAGATATTTATGTGTATTTGAAATAATCAACATATAAGGAATTTTTGGATCACTTTCTTATGGTTTTTCACTCTAAAAGAGGTTTTCACCTTGAGATATTTGATCCCTCTCGATGCTTGATAGATCATGGGTTAAGATGGATCTAGGTTGATTTTATAAAGTGCATGTGAAAATATATAAAAATAATGTTAAAACACTATACCTTTTATTAATTTGAAGGAATAACTATTTCAAGTCTTTGCTATTTCAATATTGCCTAATTTTAAGACATAACTATTTTAAGATAACTTCGATATTCCCTAATTTAAGATATATTTTTTATATAATTTTTTTTTGTAAGTAAGAGAAAGATATGCTAATATGAAAAATATATAGATAGATGCATGAACTGTATCAGATTCCAGAAAAACCATGACACTATTTTGAAATAAAAAAGAAGAGTAAAACTTTCCTTCCCCATAGGGGAAACCAAGCTAAAAAAACATAATTTTTCTTAAAATATGAAGTTTCTGTGACCAACTATTTCTAGTAGGACTACTAAGAATTCCTATGACATGCATATAAAAAAATTCGAACAAAATGAAACAGAAAAAACCGTGACTCATGTTATTCCTTTGCCTGAGGAACCTGGGAGAAAGATGGACCCACAACATCTAGGTGAACAGTTGTAGAAGAGAACTCTGCACACAGTCGACTCGCAGTAGGAGGTTGAAAGGTGCCTCTGTGATGTTTAGTTATCTAGTTCACCACTGACCGAAGATAAACATTATTCTCCTTAAGAGTTTCTATATGATGCTTCAACTAGTGAAATTGTTCATCTTTAAGCAGTATGCCCAGAGACACCATGGTTTTGGTGTGTCAATAGAGTTCCAAAGTCCTAAATATCTTGGAGTTTCGAGTTTTGGTGCAACCTACGTTCAGGATTAAGTCGCTCACTTTCTTCTCAAAATCCTTATAATCCTTAAATTCACCGACCAAACTATCTTCGACCTTCAATGCATGCATGGTCACCGAGTCTTCCTCAGACACAAAATCATTATAAAAATATGTTGCAGTGACAAAAACCCTGGAAGCACGTGATGAACCAACAAAAGAGGGATTGGTCTTATGATCACGGGGAGCCATGAGAACAAAAGATAGAGACACCGAAGAGCTAGATACAATCTTGATGAGAACATAGCTCAACCGTTTGAGGGATTAGATCCATAAAAAAAATAGTGTCCATGGTATTCTCCTGGTCATTTATATGAATCAGAGCCTAAATTCCCTTTACCTACAAATGTATTTGGATTTCATTACTTTTCCTAGGCACAAACATCACCATTATGCGAGGGTATGATCCGAGATTCCAACTCATGCAATCTATCATACCCACAATCCATCAAATACTCTCCATTAACAACCATTATTCTCCATCCCAAATAAAGTATAGACCCACCAGCTGCCATATTGTGAGATCCATCCACCTATTGCATTGGGTTAAGAGCCATAACCTTCACAAAATACACATTGCAATCCTCTCTATTAACAACCATGATGCTCCATCCCCGATGAAGTATATAACCACCATCCTCCATATCGTGAGAGCGATCCACCTATTACTTTGGGTTAAGAGTTTTCACATCCACACAAGACACGCTGCAATCAAAACAAGTTAACACCCCATTCATAGTTTTTTTCACCCAGGAAAAAAACAATTATATTCCATTAGAATATAAAAATAAAATTACATCCATGGTCTCTAGAGAGACAACAAAGTCTTCTTCCGAAACAAAAAATATCACAATTTTTCATATAAAACAAAGAATAATATCATGCATTGAAAGAATCTCAGAAAAAAAATTCACCCCTAGTCACCAATCAAAAAAATGAGAACAACATTATTCAAAGAAAAAAAAATAGAAGAGAGGAATGAAAAATTCATTCCGAAGGACTACAAAAACATGATGTCGAACACATATATTTCCTACTTCCAAAGAAGAAGCTTGAGAATCCAATCAATTTGCTCCCATATTAAATTCCCTGTCAATGTGGGAAAATTCAAACTGGAAAATTATTCTTTCAAAGAACAAATTCTTCACTGCCAGAAGACCAAAGCTATTGCCTCAAAATAAAAAAAATTCAAAGCCCAATCTATCATCAGTTTTGAATCGCGGACTACCTGAAATTGATCTATCATCTGAAATCAAGAAAAAAATAACAACACCCAAGGACCTAACAACTCAGCCTTTGAGTTGGTACCATTTCCAACATTTAATATGCGAAGGAAAATCACACCATATAGAAATTTAAGAACTGCACCACATGCACATACTACTCTATCTAGAGAAGAAGAACCATAAAAAAAACCAATGGCTAAGTCATCAAAAAACATTGGATAAAGGGGACACACCCATAATTGAGTTTTCTGCTACCAAAGAATTCATTGAACTGACTAAGATCTTTAAAGGCAACCACCAAAGTGGGTAAGAACTTATTCTCAATTTTTTTTCCATTTCTTGATTTCCAAATATCTTAAAAAACATAGCATGGAAACCCTAAGAAATTTCTATAGTTCCTATGCCAAATTTGGAAGCATAACCCAATTGAACATTCATTCCAAAGAAAAAAAAACTTTGTAATAATACCTAGAAACTTTGAAACCTAGAAACAAGAAGAATATTCATACAAACTAATTCCATCAAATGTTTGAAGTAAGCCAATTTGGGAGCCCCTCCAACTCCCCTTATGTTGATAGAAAAAATGATCATTTTCGACCCCCAACAAGGGCTCTATTTTCTCTAAGAGACCTCGGACCAGATTTTACAGAAGAAACCTCCTTTCTAACCTCTTCCTTTGTCATTTTAATATTCCTAGCACTTCTTGTTTTAATCGGAGAAAATGTTTCCCCAAGCCACCACACACAACACCCTTTAGATCGAAAACATTATGAGAAAAGGTATAACATAAGAGTCTTTATAAGAATTGATATCCATATTACACCCTACTCCATTAAAGACATATAAAGTATCTCTCTTTACAATGTCATAGTAAGAAGGGATAAGATCATTGATAATCTCCAACTCTTCTTGGGATTTAAAAACATCCCTACCCAAATATTCCTCAGATCCCCCCAAAGACTCTGAAATAGAGATTGAATTAATTTCAAATAAGACCAACACTAGGGATGGAATTTCCTTTCAAATATCTA